>JAAXYW010000597.1:0-33465 GCA_036851895.1 Orthonychiurus folsomi | reverse complement strand
ACCCGGATTTCGTATTGAATTCATCGGTGAGCGTAGTTCCTCTCCGTCTCCTTGTAATTTAAACAATGCTGTGGTTTGTGATTACAATTAGTCAGCAAATTACATGGTTGAATGAGTTCCCTCTATTCACTCTCACGCCCCACCCTGTCTTCATGGGAAGGGAAAATGCAAATTATGCTCTCGAGCCCTTTAAAAAAAATCCTCCTTGTCCGCCAATTTATTGACTTCGTGTTAAATTCTTTCCCGACACGAACACATATTTTATTGTTGTGATTGTTCAAAAACCCATCCACAAACCACAAATCGTTTACTGATGACCCCATCCCTCCATTCCCTTACCCTTTGACACATCCTCGGCCCTATCTTACAGTTAAAATCAAGATCGAAAGTTTTGAGCACATCTTTAATTATTTTGTAGTCATGATGTGGTTTTAAGATGGGAATGACATGATTCAAAGCGTCCAGCCGTGCAAATGAAGATAAAATTACAATGAGAGGTTGGAGATCACTGGGTATTGCATTGTTAAATGGGATCCCGAAGGTTGAAGGGGAGTTCATTGTTCAGTTTTACCCAACGGGGTTATCGTGGGAAACATAAATCAAAACTATAAACATGAAGGAAAAGGAGTGAGCGATTTCTCCCTCTTCTCGGAAAACTTTTGTTCCTTAAATAAGGGTGTTATTGTGTGTGATTTTCCCTTCAAAAATTATTTTACGATTAGTGCAATTTGGTGTCCGCGCATGCGCACTGCGCACGCGTGTCAGCTCCACTCTAAAAATGAATTGAGTTCAATGAAGGAAATCCCATGCAAATTTACATGGCCTGACCATACATGAAAGTGAATCAACTTCCTTCATTGTCTGAGGAGTTCCAAGGATTTGAATTCTATTCCCTTGTGTTTTTACAGGTGAGATTGAGGAACTCATAGCTGATCCAATTCAACAGAGTCAATTTGCTCCTTTGAGTGATTCACTGTGCTGGATTATTCTTGAGATTACATCAATAGGTGAGATGACGGAGTGACTCGTATTTCATCTTCAAACCTATTAAGTATTAGTGGACCGGAGTGCTTGACGGAGTAATGACGGGGAATGAGTGATAGATTCCTTTGCATGGGCTATAAACGTTTAGTCAATTTAAACTTTCGATTTCTCGTTTGTATTTATCCTTTTACAATCTAGTTCAACGAGTTCACTTTGTATCCCAATTAGCCACTCTAAATACTTGGTTTGTCTGAATTGCTGCAGTGCATTCGTGGCGCTATGCCTTGTTGCTTATGATCTTAACGTGAAATGCAGTCTGTGGGTCATTCTCTCGCTTGGATTATTTTTGTATGTTTAATTCGGTTGATTAACGGGGCAGTCATTGGAGAAGCAGCTAAGCTGTATTTATTTACTTGTACTACTACTACTACGTGTTGCACATTTGAATGAATTCAGTCTGCTCATGTGTCTATACCCAATCCTTGTTTAGATCATATCATTTAATTAATTGTTTGTAATTAATCTGTGAAATTAATTACATTTTGCTAAATGATTGTTAGATTTGATTCAAGGAGAAGATCTCTCTTGTATCTTTAAGTCATATATGAAATATTATCCTCTCCATTTTAGGTCAAGAGGCATTCGTGGATTCCATTCTCCAAGGACTCAGTAATGCATTTCCAAAGATGGTGAAACCCAACAGGGAATTGGTCTACTCCACACTTGAGAAATTGACGAGGGAGAGAAAAGTGTATCAAACGTCTCAGGGCTACTTTGTTGTTACGCCGGACACTTTCAGGTATATGGTGTCATCCAACAATGCTCAGGATTTGTATGGAAACAACGGAATGGTGACCCTGGATGCCCTTCTCTGCCCTCAACAGAAACCAGATGCTGGTAAATGGGGATAGCAATTATCTTGTTTTTAAAAAACGTCGCTTGACCCAATTTGTGTCTTACTTTATTTTGCTTTGGCTTTATAACTTCATTAGAAAAGGAAAGCCTTTCCAGACATTCATGGGACTCCGCAGGATCTGGTGAAAATTCTTCCTCTCCGACGAGGGTAAGACCGACTCGGAGCTTTGGTGATGAAGAATCAATTTCGGACAGCAAGGATACCCGACTTCGAAGGCATAACTCTTTGAAAATTATTCGACAAAGGGATAACCCGGTACGCGTATGCACGCAAGAGTCGATAGGATGCAATTTTGCTCCGCAAGTTTATATCTATAATTAATTTCTCATTAATACTATTAGGGTACGTCAAAGGGCCTCGGATTTAGAAGTATGTCATTTCGCCTTTACAAATCCAAGTCAGTTCATAATACGGCGGAGGACTCCAGTCCCACAGACAAACTAAGTAGGGAAATGCAAAAACTTTGTAAACCAGATGACCCAGCCCCAAGGAGAAATAGTTTGTCCAAAACTGCATTAGGTGAGCATCCAAAATCCGCGCGCGCTCCTCACAAGTACATGGGCAGAAATTCTAATCCTCCATTTCCTTGTTTTGTCTCGTCCGCTGTAGGAAAATTTCGAAAATTATTCCGAAAATCCAATAGTTCCAGTAGTAAACAGGCTGGATCTAGTAACAAGAAAAACGGGGATCCACCCATCACAAAATCCTCTGCTTCCACCCAAACCCCGGTATCCCCAGTTGTATCCCCCGTCCCAAAAAATTCTCCCAAACCCTCCCCAGACCGAATAATAATTGCAAGACCAACAATTACGGAATCAGACCCAAATCCCAATCCGTCCTTCGGTCGATTCACCCTTCCATTTGAACCCAAAGAAGATTATTCAAATAAAACCACATGTTGGAATAGCCTCCCTCACCGCCAAAAGGAGCGTCCCTGTAGTCGTCAAAGTCTTGGTGATGACCACGGAAGTCATTTGTACGCAACACCAACTTCACCCGAAAATTTCCCAGGAATTGGAAATGGACATCGTTCACAAAATTTGATTGGATTTCCATTTTCCCGCGGTGAGTCTTCCCGCTGCTCCACCCTTAGCCAAGGAACAAGTCTCGGATATGGCAGCCAAGGGCAAGGGACGAGCCTACAAGGATTCATGAGTCAAAGTCCAAGCCCTTCGATGAGTCCAAGTGGTGCTGCTGTTTATCCAGGGCCCCCCGTAAGTATGAGTCGAAATGGAAAAAATTACTATGACCACTATCGACGACGCTATCCGACTTACACGTATGCTGGACCAAATACAAAACCGATTTCCCATTATGAAGTTGTACGGAGTAAAATCCCGGACATGGGCACGTCGTCTTCGTCGTCCACACCGAAAGCGACGACGGAAATGAAAAAAACCGGTGAGATTTCAAATGGACACATTCTGAGCACGACGACGACGACAACAGTCAATTCGACGAATAATATTGAATTGGAGGTTTCCCTTCCAATTGGGAAAATGAGGAAATCTCAGAGTGCGAATACGACGATGACGAATGGGAAAACCAAAAATTTAGGCAATAGTACAAATGGAAATACACATGGACCAATTAAAACTACATTCTCCGTCCATCCATCAAATTCCAATAACGGCGCCACTGAGGTGACCACAACAGTGAATCAAAATGGGAGGATTGAAACACATTTTGATTGTGACTCTGGAGAGAATTTAAATCCAAGGGTACAGATCAAAGTAACAAATCCAAGGGCCACAGACTTAATTTTGGCAAATGGAAAAACTATGGGTGACAAGCTGGTGGCAAGCCATTGATTCGAGATTGAGTCTGTAGAAGTGGCGGCAAGAGATTTAAAAATATTCAAAGTAATTTTAATTTTGGTTAAGTAATTGGGTCATATGCCCATGCATGCAATAATGTAGTGTAATTTTGTATTATAAATCTGCACAATACAACAGTAACGAGCTTTCCTGTACATTAAATAAATCCTCCGGACATTATTTCACGAACAAAGGTGCCAAAGTTGAAGCGGACTAGAAGAAATCCAGAACCCCTTCCAAAGAATAATATTTCACGAAGGAATTGTCAATTGCTGCGTCAACAATAACTATTGTCAACATTTAACCGTAAATTGATAAATAAAATTCTGAATCGCCCTACAAGCCTGTCATGTTCTTATTGCGAATAATTTCTTCAAATTTCATAAGGAAAGTTTACAATAAATACAGAAACCATACATGGATGAAGGAAACAACCCATGTTTCAATTTTTTGTTGACAAGGCATATGAATTACTGCTGTTTGGCACACGTACCAATCCATATGACAGGTTGCCACCCCTTGCAGCTGAAGTTGATCTATTACCCATACGGGGGTTGTTGGCTACATGATGAATTGACCCCATATGCCCATCCATTCTAATTATGAGTAAATTCTTGTAAAAGTAATAAATGCCAGAAGGAATTAATCTCCGTTCGACTAACAAGGGTTGATTTTCCGCCGTGGATGGTTATTTGGTGGACGACTGTCAATAATGGGGTGTGCACCCCGTCCTAGCTTTGATTTAAAAGTCAATGTACGTAGCCTCTGTCAATGCAATTAGCCTCGTGCCTCAGTTTGCATACGAATGAGCATGAAGTACTTTTAAACTTGTGTGATTGCTCTTTCACTAGTTTTGTACTTTCAATTGAATGGATTGAGTTCCCATCGACTGCCTCTATTGGATGGAAGCACACTGACTGAAAATATCTGAAATATTAAAATGATGTGACAAACAATCAAACTTTAAAATTAGGTTAAAACTACTTAAATCGTCGTCGGAATAGTCGGAATCGGAAACGCAGCAAACCTTCATCCTCAGACGTATTTTAAATTTTATGTTCAAGTATTTGATTCGATTTCGTCGCGCTATAAACTTAAATAGCCACTTAGCGTTTTAATAAACTTCGTTCTGATGTAGAAAACCAAAAGCTGAATGTCTGCGCCAGGCTGAAAAGGCTTTGAAGAGCAATGTTAAAAGTGCGTACCATCTACGTAATGTCAAAGTGCATAGAAATTGACACAGCACAACACAGCACAAATATATTTTATGTCGCGACATTTCATCTTCATAGCATTACAAATACATAGGTTGAAAATAAGAGTTGGGAAAAAATTGAAATTGAAGGCCATCTGAAGTCATTTGTAAACCTGACCGAATCATTCACGAAATGTATTATTCAAATCACATTCACACTTGGTCCTCCAATTAAATCCTCGGACGAGCATTTGACTAATTGAATAGTAAACCTGAATTGAGAACTAGAACACGTTTGCTCGAGTTAATTAATAAGAAAAATGAAGTTGAATTGCGTCGGTGTCTGTTGTGTATGGGTCTTAGATAGCCTTCATCAAATATTATTGTGAAGTAAGTAATGTGTTTTACATCCGCAACGCAGTCGCCCTCATAAAAATTTATTGACAGACAAGAATAAAATTTTGAAACCCCCCAAGGCAAAAAGGGCGGCCGGGTTATGCGCAGAATGACGTGTATTAGTGGATTTGCGTTACAGTAAAAAGAATAGTCGTAAGTTGTAATTGTTATTTTGCCATCAAGAAAGGATAGGATGAATGAATATTTATGGATTGAGTGCACTTGTCTCCATTCCCTCCCAAGTGTCAAGTGCAGAGGATTTCAAGGGTTCTAAGAATAGAAAATCAATTATGTCTTAACACGGCTCACTGCCGACGAGTCAGTCGAAAAGTTATTGTAATGTACAACTCAACAAGATCCCAAACTCCTGTGTGTGTGTGATGTACTCTTATTCATTCCCATTGTTGCCAAACAAAATACACTCGTCAGTGTATGTTAAAGAGCAGAATTTGGCTTTCCTTTTGTGTTGGTGGTCCCACATGCTTGACTTGCACTTTAGTTTTAGCATAATTCTGATGAGCTTCGCTTGTATGCCTCAATCCTTACTTTAACTAATGAAGGAACTCATCCATGCA
Source organism: Orthonychiurus folsomi (assembly GCA_036851895.1). NCBI lineage: Eukaryota > Metazoa > Arthropoda > Collembola > Poduromorpha > Onychiuridae > Orthonychiurus > Orthonychiurus folsomi. Next base: position 27,582 of record JAAXYW010000597.1, on the reverse strand, counting down.
TATTATTAAAACGATCAGGTATTCTGTGGGTGTGTTAGCTGATGTTCGGGCCGCCAGACAAACTAAAATTCTGGAACTGCAGTTTATAATATCTTTATTTAAAGAAGATAGGATTGAGAAACTACTTTTAAAAGAGTAAAATGCAATTCTCTACGAAGTGAAGTAACAAAATGAGCATTTTGTGTAGCTGTTTATTTCGAAGTTTTTTTATATATCTAAAAACTGATATGCTATTTAAGCTTTTTTTTAGTTTGTATAAAAACTTCGTACAATTTGGTTTAAATAGACAAAAGTACAATTTACCTTGCCACAATGACATTCACTACTACCAGAGTTCCGACTTTGAAAGTTACTTTAGCCAAATGCAAAGTATTTGGTAATCGTAAAATGGTCCTCCAAAATGCAAATGTGGTTCGGGCTAAAGTTAGAAAAGCAGTAAATCAAAATTTCTCCCAATTAAACATTTAAAATGCATGTAAAATATTAAATGACAAGCAAACGGAGACATGCCAGGGCGACATGTAGTAAGTACAGTTGAGCCATCCGTCCCATCTGCATCTGCCAAAATTGACATGTTATTTGTTTCTTTTTTGCTCATTCCGCTTTCTTCCTTTTGTCATGATTACATGCTGATAAGGAGACTTGTAGACCTGTAATTTCATTATTTCACACGAGTTGAGTTGAATAAACGAAGTGCTGCAGACTGTTATGTGCATTTTTGAAGTAGTAAGTATACAGTGCTGGCCCACTACTAATAGTCCAACAATTGCTTTTGAACATGTTTTTACGAAGAAAAGCAAATCCTTTTGTTTACATTACACAAACTAACAATTAATTCCGACAAGCTGTGTTTTCCCATAGCCTTATTAGCCAGTCTGCAGAAAGGGGATGAGAGGTCGACTTTTCGTAAAAATGCAAATCGAAACAAGGTCACGGGTTTAATACCATTATATTGTACATCATGTGGCCAGCCGTATGTATTTACTTCATTTGAGGAATTTACCTTACAAACGTCCATATCTTCAGAATCCCACAATTTACAAAAGTGTACGACAACGTCCACATATTTTATCTACCGAAAATATTCATTGTATAGGAATAGAAAATATATTTTAGTAGCGGTGCTGGGGTAGCTTAAATTGCACATTACTGTGGGTGGGCTAAATAGAACTCAGTACATATAATATCTATTCATTTTTTGAAGTCGAAGCACCAAAAAACTCTCGCCCTTTAATGGAGTGACGGAAATCAGTTAAATCTACTTTTTCACATTTACCTTTTCTCAGCCTTGAGCATTAACCCTAAAAACTCCATGCCCTCAAAATTTCTCCAACACATTTAGCACAAAACATATTTATGCAAATAAAATTGACCTCTGGTCCTCCACCTTTCATTGTAAAACAAGACTTGGGGTTATGAAGCTCTGCGGGGTGTAAAGGTGAGAGGAACTACGGATTTTACGTACGTACGTATGTGGTGCTTCACAATAAAAAATTCCGCTGACAAAGACTGTCCCATGCACACAAGTGTATTAGCAGGTGGATTTGCGAAGATTAGGTGTGAGTTTGGCTGCTGGGATAAGCCTATCTCATATAAAGTGACACTAATGACTTGCGAAAAGGTTCGGTGGGTCATTTATTATTTTATTTCTTGAAGGAATAGGCTTTGGTTTGCCCATTAACATTTGACTGTAGTCAATCAAGTTTGGTTGTAATCGAGGATTCTTTGATAACAATACACACATTGCATGGAATGCAAAAATTGTACAACTAAATTATCACGGAATTTTATGTCTTAGTCTTGTCCCACTTAAACTGCCCAGAATTTATGATGTGGGTTGGCGGTTGACTTGAAAAATTCAGAGAGAATAATCAGATGGACTGAATGTGGATGGATAAATTATCCTCATCCCCTCATTAAGAACTGGGAGAGTGACATAAGTGAAACAAGAGAAGGAAATAAATTGAACAATACCTTACGGGCATTGCATTGCATTGCTGTACCCAGGATTCTTTTGACCTGGACTAAACTACGTTTAAAATTAAAGGATTTGGGTGAACGACCACCTGCTGTCAGAGTTGAAGGAATGCGTGCCATCGCCATGCGAAAATGCATCACATTGGAATTCAGTTTTTGTCAATCCTTCAGGTAGACCTTTAAATAATTGATACATTATCTCCTGGCATGTCTGGCATGTATAGCACAATCATCGTCAAATTATTTTCTTGTGTTGTTTTGTTTTATTACCGCTCTGGCTTCAAATTATGTAAAGATTGTGGAATTGCGTGCGTTTGCCCCGGGTTTATTGCGGGTTATAGTAATTACTGGCTTCAGCTCCCCGGGTGTACGGGGCGGCGTGGTACGCACATACTATGCAATTTTAATGCACAAAAAATTATACTTTGACGAAGGGGGCATTAATGAAAGAAGTAAATCACCGCTTCGACCAAGGACGGACACACCGTGTGCGTGGACCGCGGAATTGTGGAACACTAATAATTTGGAAAGTGTAAATGACCGCATTAATGACAGAGTACGATACGGGTTTCGTGGATAAAATTTGGGTACAGAAATTTATGCTGGCGAAAATCATGGATCAGGCTCGGAGGAGAGTTTGAGTTGCATTTGATTTTCCGAAAAACCTGCAGGTTTTACCTCCGCTTAGGGCATACGGAAAGACTTTAACTGATAGAGCGTTACTCATAATTAAAAGAAAATTTAATTTGTTAGCCGGAATATTACTATGCTTTAACCCGTAAAAAATTAACCAAATGCGCTGAGGATCTACAGGTTTGAAATCCATAAACATTAGAATTTTGTAGCGCATATAGAATAATCATCTTTAGATGCTATATTTGTATAGTGCGTTCGAGTAAGCAAACTTGTTAAAATGATTTGAACGCTTTAGACTCCATTAGACAAGTTAGAAATTTTGCTTTGAGCCAAGAATTGAAGAATTGATATTACTCACAATTGCAGTTAATCACTTTCACCTATATAATCTTCTTGCACCTTTACTGGCTTATGACTTACAAAAGCAGCAAACCTGTAGACGGCTCCATAAATATAATCAGCACCAACTAGATTGACTCGGCTTTTATAGATTGTTTATTATATTTATTTATATTTATAGATTGACTATAAGCCGAGTCAATCTAGTTGGTGCTGATATAATCCAATTAGTTGATAGCTAGAGCAATGCTAAAAACACGTTGTATTATCCTAGAAAGAAAGAGATGATGACGAGAAGGAGAAAGAGATGGATCAAGTTAATCAGGTGCCTGGTTATCTTAATTGGTGATATCAAGTCTTGACGATGAACTGAGTATAATTATAAATGAAGAAAACACCGGAAACTGTAGATAATTATATCTAAATTATTACTCAAATGTATGTCCCATGCTCGACTCGCAGTAGGGCTAGGTTTGAGTTTTGGATGTGTTTTGATTCTTATTTTGGTCATGCAAGCAAGTGCAAGTAGCAAACGCCGTTGCTCTGCTTATTTAAACAGGAATTAGACGACGTGTGAGTGAATAACTGTTGAGTGAACAGTGAAATTCGCCACATTCAAAATGTTTTTTCCTGAATTATCCGAAATCAGATCAGACGATCCCACCAGTGATCTTTTAGCCCATAAAAGGTTAAGAATTGGTGAAAGTCCAATCGAACATCGTCGAATTTGCCGAATTCGAAACAAAGTTATTCCAATCCTGTGGCCAGCGTATGCACAGCAGTTTGAGGCCACGAAGCAGCTCCAGTTTGATATGAAAGGAGTTTTATTTGAAGTACGTAATTTTGATTACCTTTTTGATTTAATTTATTACGTATTTGATTTAGTACGTACCTTCAACGTCTATAAATAAATGTTAAATATATTAAATTATTACGAAACTTAAACAAATCGGGCTGTGCTGTGGTTTCATATTTGTCTGTATAGTACTCGTAGTACTTAACATGTTAAAATTCAATTATTATGCTACTAGATATATGCATTGCTTGACAAACTGCGGCCCGCCATGTCCCCACACTTGACAGAAACACAAGATGTACAAGAATTTTTCTCGGAGAATTACGTGAAAAAACAAATAGCTACTTTAGACAGGAAACTGGAAGCTCTCAAATCATTCAAGACGGGAAAGTAATTATTAAATTTACACATTAAAAACAACTTCGCTTTGAATTGAGCCATAAATTAACGCAAATTTAAATTTGCTGTTACAGACTTTCCAGGCATGGAATTTTCCAAAACCCAGCCCTTGACAAAGCTTTGAGGAAAATTCGGGAACTGGAACGACAGTTACAAATAATTAGTCAATCAAAAGCAAGGACGGATCAGCAAGGTCAGTCGCAGAGTTTTAATTGTTACAAAGATTGCATTTATGATTTGCATGTAATTTTGTTGTTCAAGGTTGCACCAATTTCAGGAGTAGCGGCGCGAATAAATCTTTCGCCAGATATTTGTATGGATTCAGGTAATGACACATTTCTATACATAAATAGAGAAATTTGGAATTGTCTAATTTTATAATTTGTAATCAGGTTGGCAAATGAAAAGCCCGTTTTCCATAAACACGGGAAACGAGCTCGAGACGAGAGCGAATCTGATCATTCGGAAAATCATAATTTCTTGGATTTTGAAAGTACATACGTTCACACCCAACGTCGTCCGACAAAAAAGGCAAGGAGGCGACTTTTCACATTTAATGACTACGAGTCTGAATTCATGGATACAACATATTGGTCATAATTGACAAAAGATTTAGCAGTCAAACAATGAAATCAAGTTCATAATATGCAATTTAGAGATCAATATGTGTAATTCTCATAGAATAAACTCGTCAGTTACCTTACACTGCAGTTAACTATATCAACTTCTTTGCATTTAAAAAAAAGTCTAACAACTAAAGCCAACGGAATCAAATCATTAAAATACAAATAATATGAGGAGTCGGGAGGCACATTGTGTTTAACATTAATGCACAAGTTTTAAAATCTAATTTGCTCTAGCAAGGTCATTTTTTGAAAAGAATTTAAGAATACCGTAAATGACCTATTATAACCCCCGGGGTTCTATTTAAAATCGACACTTCTAGGAGGGGGTTGTATTAGCACAGGGGGTTCTATTAGAGCATGGGGTTCTAATAAATAATTTAAAGCTAGAAGTAATGTGCGCTGTGTGCAATACTGAGTTTTAATATTAAACAACTCAAGTTAAAATAATAAATGAAAGCTAACTTTAGTTTTCGGAGTCAGACATATATTCAGGGAGTCCGTTATCGTCTAGTTCATCCTCACTCAAGAAACGAAAACACCCGCGAAATGGAAACGGTTCTTTGGGCAGGGAGTTCTATTACAGCATGGGGTTCTATTAGGGCAGGGGGTTCTATTACAGCATGGGGTTCTATTAGGGCAGGGGGTTCTATTAGGTCATTTACGGTAAGATAGGTAGGTTCTTATAAGATAGGTAGGTTCTTAAAGTTTATATATATTTAACAAATACGAAATTCCTCTAGTAGGTTTTCGATTTAACAAGCAGTAATAAGCGCTTTCATATGCTGCTTTGCTTCTACTGTCCAAGAATGTTGTATTTTTCCGATCTGCCTGCCATCAATTTGTTTTTAAGACGTGTTAAGTACTTAAATTCACAAACAGTTTGGCCAAGTAGCTTGTACTGCAAGAAGATATCAAAATCCGGCGTCTAAAGAATGGATGAGGCGACCGTACTCCCACCTTCAAAACCAACCTGTGTAAATCTCACAAATCCATCTCGACTTTGAGCGTTCTCTGGTTGCTTTCTGAGCAAGTAAACCTTGGCGCAAACTTGCACAACCATTCAATTTCAAAATTCAGACTTTTGCATTCTTGTCTATTTCTTCACACGCTCTGACAACAACGATGGATTAAATTGGTGTGTATTGTGGTATTGTGATTGTAAATTTAAATTGACCAGGATTGACCCTGCTGACAACTGTGTACAAATTGTACACATTCCAGTTAATGTGCCAAGTATGCACCAAAAGTGTGTTTCCTCGAGTTTTGTGAACAAAAAAATTTATTTTAAATTTGAAAGAAACAGCAATAGCAATTTAGAATTCTTCACTTTATAATTTCTCAGATTTTAAATGAAATATGTGATGTTCGGAGAATGACTTTTTGGTTGTGACCAGTGGCTGTGGATTGATTATGAAGTGTAAATCTCGGAACCTTGTTTAGTGAATTGGATATTAAGGATATTTTAACTTTAAGTGTTGAATTGCCATCAACATTTTGAGCATTGGTTTCAGCAGTTTTTGATAACGAGCTGACCCCTTTCTAGTATAAAATATACTCAAACGTGATAGCAGCTTATAGCATATCAAAAATGTGCAATAAGTAAACGAACAGTTTACCATTTTGAATTGATGTTGCCAAATTAATCTCACCTCACCGTATAAATTTACATATCAAATCAACATCAAGGTAAGAACGCTACGTAAATAAACCTTGTGTGGGTTTAATTTTAGATACCATTTTTAAAATTCGATGGTGCCATTAAGCTACGTAGTTGAACCTTGGTTTATGACTTTACTGGCATTCAGATTTTTTTAAAATCAAAGCGGCTTTACGACTTCAATTTTTTACTTCACTCGCGCGTAATTAACCAAATCTTTTCGACCCTGCTACTTCTGCTCCATCAATTTCTAAACTTAAAATTAGTAGTTGCAATTTCAAAAGACGTACAAATTCCGATGTGTATTTATTCAACATATTAGTTTATTTAGTAGCATCAATGGAAAACTAGCGAACCTATCCCCCATTCATTTCAAAACTTCGTTTTAAGCTTATGACGCTAAACGTTTCGAGAGTTGTCTTACTCAATTTTGCTGACCACTCAACCATCATCATCCATCCTAGCACACTTACTAGCTTGGCTGTAAATAGTGATTCAATTTGTGGAATAGCAACACACATCTTATCTAGACAACACTTCATTCATTCCTATTCCTATCTATGCGGAAGAGTTTATAAACCGCTCCTTTCATTCATTGAAATCGGTGAATTCTTTTTCTTTAAAATAGCAGCAATAGATAGTTGTGCTTGGTGGTGGCAACTTGACCCTCCCTTGTAAATTTTGAGTGTGAAGCTTTCTTTTCGTAGAATGTGGGAAAGCGTAACTTTGGTGTAAGAAATAAATAAATTAACAAATTTAATTTTGGCTTATTGGCATTGGACGTCCGTCCAAAAAGCTTGTGTCATTCGCATTCGTTTGGATTATACTTGAATTACACAATCCCAAATATCATCTCTATTCCGACGACGGCAGAGATGATTATCTCATCGTAGGCATTCATATTTCCATTCCATCCGATCCTCGGATGGCGAAGTCTGGAATGAAAGGAGGACTGGGACATGGACTAATGTGATCCCGGAACGGAGCCGGATTATTTGCTCTAGATTCACAAGGCGATTGCATAACTCGGAGAACCGCTAATTATCCTATCAACTTCCCTCAAATCCCTCCAGAGACTTAGAAATGAATGAGGAGGGAGGCGGTGGCTGAAGGAAATAATCATAATCATAGCATCAAGTGTTGGGCGGAAGGATTCCTATTCCACTCGAATATCCACATCCAAACAATTGCTGTTGTTCATTTCCTCGGTTTTGAATTTGAATTCCAAGTTTCCATGTTCCTAGCCTGTCGCATTTACACAAGGAAATATTTGTATTTGGTTGTTTCCCCATCCATTCAGCTTGAATTCCGTCGGATCCGCTTTACGACGGGAGTTGTTTTAAATACAAATACGCAATGAGTCATAAATTAAATCGGAATGGGAATGAGAAAAGGCTGTCCTCACTTTAGCTGGACTTTATGGTTAATATTCCACGGGAATGGATAATGGGAAACTGGAGAAACTGGAGAGCAATAATAATTCCACTTGAAAGGCCGAAGGTAGGGATGAGGGTTTTACTATCAATTACCATTCCTTCCAAATGGTTGACTTGGTTCAATGGGCTTGATAAATGAACTCTTGAAGGGTTATTTATACGGTATTTTACAAAACCACGCCTTTCGGCTTTCCACATAAATTTCCGTTCTTCGACGGAACAGACCAAGAGCTGAAACTCCAAAGTCAGTCCATTCCTAGTTTTAGTTTTGAACGCACGTTCTGTGTGCGTGCGTGCCTCGTGCGTGGGAGACGCAAGACGCACTACTGCAGTGGCCTGGCCTAAGGGGAGGTGTTAAGTACGGCCTACGAAGGGAACTGGAATTAGATCCTAGATTTATAATACTAGTAGAGGAAGTTGACACAATCTGAAGGGCATAAATTGTACTTCGTCGAACCATCGGATTTCATTTCCCATATTTTCTCACTCTTAATGAGAAAGTGTCACGGATGGAGATGGAATGGAGTTTTTGGAAACCATTCAATGCACTGAATTTCTAAATTTGAATGCAAGGATCCCAGGACTCAATTCAACTCCCAGGAATTCTTGGGGGAAATAAAAGACGAAAATTAAAATTAGGACAATTCGATGGTCGTTTGGAATTTTTATTTTTGTCAAATATTTATGTTTTTCTAAACAGGTCGATATTTCTGTACCTTGGTTCGTTAAAGTTGATGCTGGGGAATTGAATTGATAATATTGAAATTACATTGAACAATTGGTAATTTTTATTTTTTCAAACAATTAGATTTTTATAGTCAGATCGCTCGCAGGTAGTTTCACTTGAGCAAATAATTGTACAAGTAGTAAATAACCAGGCGTTTGCAAGTTGTGGGTGAAGCCGTAGGCCAGTCACAGGTGAGGCGACCAGGGTTAAATTCCAGTCCAGGTTGACATCTCATTTCAACGGGATTCCCGTGAACGCACCAGTAGTACTGGGGAAAATCATGGATGAGAGATTGTAAATGTAAATAAATTGAACTAACGAATGGCAAATGAATTATTTTGACCTTTTGCTCTTACCTTTGAGCAATCAGGATGTGGGTGGTACTGTTGGCTGCTGCAATCAAATTCTCCAACGTTCGGGGGTGGTGGCTGTGCTACTCCTACTCCTTGGGTAGGTCCCATGGTAGGAATTCCTGGTGAGTGAGTTGAAGGTTGAGCTTCCACGACTACAGCTTGTTCTCCAGAACCTGGATCCATGGTACTGGTCATCATCCATGGAGCTGGAGTCGTAGTCGTAGTCGTAGTAGTAGTCGTAGTAGTTGTGCTCATTACATCTTCTGGTCCAGTAACTTTCGGCACAATGTAGTCTTTCATTCCTGTAAAATTATGAGTTACGGACTTTTTGTTAGTAATTTGCATCAGATAATCAGTTTTTATGGCAATTAAGGATAAAATAATTTAAGTTTTTAATTTGTAATTACGACCATTACCATTGTAAAGTGTATCAATAAGTGGATCCTTGACCCCACACAATCCTCTGAAATCATCCATGTCAATTGCCCAATTCATAACCCCAGCAATCCCCTTCTGCTTCACCCAATCCATTTTGATTTTGAGGGAATCCGCATTTTCATAACCAATCCAATTATTTCCAGAATACATGTACGGGACTTTCCCATGTTCGTCATATTTGAGTGTCCAATTCCCGCTCTTGACACGGAGACAGATCTGGATTTGGACGAAATCACAAAAAATCAATTACCGTAATTAAATCCTTTTTCATCCGAAATGACAGATCCACAACCACGAAGTCCAAGTCGGATCCTCACAAATAACTAATTAGTGGGTAGTGGCTGGCAGGAGATTAAAGTATTACTGACCTCGTAGTAGCTCATAAAGCCGCGGGCCCTTGTAAATTCCCCAGGATCCCCACCACCGCCATGCTGCCATTTCCGGATGTAAGCCCCAAGCTGATTTTGATTAGGATCCGAAAGCTCATATGTTTGTCCATAAAATGCAGTTCCGAGGACCAATTTGTCTTTACTACAACCCATGTCGATCCAAAGTTGGACTCCATCATTCACATTTAATTTTTCATACGCGTACTGGTCATGGGGTCGACGGTACAATGGAGTATGGGTGTCAGCGAAGCCGGTCCATTTCCCTCTCAAATCGTAGGCCATGAGGTGAATGGCATTTGCAATCCTGGAAAATCAAGTTAGAATGAAATCTTAATACATGAATACACCGATTGACTACATTTTTGGAAGCTATTTCCCTTTGTTGAAGAAAAATGGAGTTTTGAGGGAAAGAAAACCTTGATGGAATCTTTTAAAAGTCATTTCTCTTTTTATTGGATTTCCAACTCACCTGCACAATTCCGGAACTTCATTATCCCTCTTGGAGTCGGAACCTGGCAACGGGGACTGCCATCGTCAATTCCCATTTTGAATCCACTTGGTCAAAGGACGCTCTCAATTCACGAACCAAGGAAAGGAAATTTTCTTTGTCCCGATAACTCCCACCTCGATCCCCAGCCCCAGGATATTCCCAATCCAAGTCAAATCCATCGAAACTGTACTTCCGCAGATATTCTACGAATAGAAAATTGAGGGATAATGACGTGAATACATTTTATGTGTCTACACGCTGCGCTTTTATACAATTTGATTCAATTTTCCCTCCAAAATCCACTCACCCGTCACACTCCGCACGAAACTGGCTCTCCGTTCCGGGATTGAAGCTAATTGTGAATATTTCCTTCCACCTGCGAGTGTGCGTTGTGCAATGTGCAATCTTTGTATTAGTTATGGCTTTGAGAATTGAAACTCAATTTAGTTACCGACATATGATATGACCCAGTAGTGTACTCACCTTCTCCCCATCCACCGACAGCAAGTAATAATTTCAAATCAGGATTTTTAGTTCGCAATGATGTGAATTTTTGAAAATTTCCCTCTTCTATGTCAAGCTGAATATTTTAAAATTTAACATTTGGTTTCAAATTAACTTGTAGATTCGTTTGAGCGCCTTCTCTAAAAAATTCAGGCTTTCCGACTCAGCTAAGTATGAAAAATTTACCATTTGATTTGAAATTAATTTAAAAAATTGTGGTGCTAAAAACGGGCGAAGGGTATTTTGAAAGTTTGAACATTTGAATTTCCAAATTACCTTGTGATGCTCCACGCCAATTTAAATAATAGAAATAAATCGTTAAAAAGATAGCTTATTTTTAGTTTTGTTTTGCCGTTTCTTGCAAAGTTAAAATGTTACTTACTTTCGGATCCAATACAAGGACCTCCCAAGTCACATTTGATACACCTACGAAAGAGTAGATTAAATGAGTACATTTATTGTATGGGATATCATCCACAGAATATTGGCCTTCATCCGGTCGGTAGATTGCCCAATTACTAAAGTAGCACACCACTTTTCCCCGTTGACCACCATTCCCGGGAGTAGCCTCTACCGACGACGAACTCCCAATCACCACAAGGAGAAAAGCAAAAATAAAGAGCATGTCAATCCCGAAATGAGTCCACGGAACAACTGGAACTCTCCATTTCCAGTCCCATCCAATTTAAGTATAAGGAGAAGTAAAGGTTGGACGGGAGTCCTTTTGTAAAAATGTATTCTGAAGAGTTCACCGGATTGAGTCAAGGCTATCATCTTCCTACCCCGTTTTTTTAATACATGTTGTTTTTCATCCAACAAGCCGCTCCCCTGTCATTCCCTTTCCTTCGGTTTTGATTCACTCCAGAAAAAGGGGCTTTGCATTAATAATGATCTTCAAAAGTTTTGTTCTCTTTGCTGGTAGAGGAATTTACGACTTCAAATCTGGCCAAAGGGGTACATGGAACAATGACCTGGAGCAATGACTTCATATTACATGAACTTGTATTAGTTCATTGCGGATTCTTAATATTCACTGTGCAGATTTACATAGAGTGCGATGGAGGTTTAAAATTAATTAGTTTTTGTATCAAGAAAATGCAACTGTAATGGTTCGGGGCAAGGGACGGACAGGTATTCAAATTTGTAGTAGTGCTATGCTGCTGATTTGAACAAAGGCAATGACAGGAATGGCACCAATCCAATTTATCCTGTCAATTAGTTTTTACGAGTCGTCCTCGTCGTGTTATAATTACGATGGTTCCCAGGGGTCAACTAAGGTTGAATCCAATGTAGATTTTTGCTCTGCAAAGGTGACTTTGATTGGGCGTTGTCAGGAACCAGTTAAGTTTTTTTGCAGTCATTACTCACTTCATTTAATGATGTTGAGGAAAATGATCCAATATTTTTCTTCAACCAAAACTTTATTTATTATCACGGCACTGGATTGGCTATGCGGAGGAATTGTTGGCTTTAAGGTTGGAATTCAGGTGCAATCCCCGTGTGGGTTGACTGGTAATGCGTCCACAAAGGATTCGGGAACTGATAGAATTATTTATAAGATAAAGACGAATATAAAAAGTTTGCAAAGGCGCTGGAGCCATTTGTTACATGATAATTGCTTCGAAAAGATAAATTGGGCAGAGGGAATATAAATGTAAATGTAGTAGCCGACATTGCATAATCGCTTCATTATCAACTTTTCTCCGGATATTTGATCTCCTCCACCTCGACCGCACCGGTCCATGCAATTTAAAACCAGGAGCACTGGGATTTTTTTATAATTGCATGAAGAAAGTCACGTCACGTAAATGCGTTGTGGGTGATGATTGTAATTGTAATGGGCCAGAGCTTCTGCTTCTTTTCTCAAACTTTTCCTAGAAATTTTCTTTCCGGCCCAACATTTTTTATTAAATTGGAGGCGAAATCAGAGAAAGAACCAACCCACGGTGCAGTTCAGTGCAGTCGGTGCGGCGCGGTGGTGTAACTAACTACCAAAAAAAAAGCCAACCTGCATGGGAAAATTGCCTTTCTACATTTTGCATGTCTCACCGCGCCACACGGCACAGAAAATAAGAAAGAAAAGACGAAACCAGAATGAAAATGAAGTAAAGAAAGACGGAATGAAGTTCCTCTGTCAATCCTCGGCTGCCAAAAAAGGAAATGAATTGAATGGAATATAAAAGGGAGCCCGTGAATGAATAGGAGATAAATTAAAAAGACATTGCATGGGCTGGGCTACTAACGTAAAGAGCCACGCGTCCCGTATGCATTCGCATTGAATTTTCACACCCACGCACCAGCATGCACAGCATGCGACACGCACGTACGTACGTACGTATGGCAAGAAACGTCTTTGAAAAGAAGACGGTAAAAGAAGTCAAGTCAAACGACAAAAACGTGAGGTGGTGGACGTCACCCATTCCCATTGTGTTTTCCAGATTGGAGATAAGAATTTTAGCCCATTTTGAAGTTCTATTCGTGGGAAACTCAAATTTGTGGATTGAAGGGGTTAGAAAATGGACGACGATGCGGAACAATAGGGAAATCGAAGAAAACGGGAGAGAATGCTAATCGAAAATGAAATGCAAGGAGGATTTATTTGCTCTTCACACTTGCATTGCAGACAGACGTGTGTGCACGGTGACGACGGCATGGCACGTGGATTTTTGAATCCTGTTCTTTTTTTGTCCCTGGGATGAATGTCGCGTCGTCGACTGCGAAATGTATTTGCCATTACCCGCCCCGTGCCGTGTGTGGATTTGCCGATTTGAAATTGAAGGGAGCAAACACATTTGCATTCCTAGTGTGATGTAAAATCAAATTTGATGCGAAGGGTAAAAAGACCGACGACAAATCCCCAGCATTTTAGCTATCCATAGGATTGAGATTACGAAGTCTAGGATCAGGGGGGAATCTGTGCTGGGCAAATAAAATTTTATTGGTGGAAGTGAAAGCTCTTAAGCAATGTGCGTCTAGCCGTCTAGTCTAGCTGACTCGATTCTTTCCCCGTTTTTTCTTTGCTTCTACTCAGCTTGAAATCCGTCTTTAGGTTTTTTGTTGAACGGATCGGATTTTTTTTGCAAAAAAAACTCATTTTATAGTTTAAGAATCCACCAATGACTACGACTAGGAGGTTACTGGTCCGTGTGAACGAAGGGAACCAGTTTGTGCTTTAAATGGCCCAGTCAAAGTGTTCATTTAAAGTCATGTTCGATGGGGGCGAAGGATAGGAGGGCTTTGATCTTTCACGAACTCCGGGCATTTGCAATCTTTGGATTTGCCTAATTTTGCAAGGCGTGTCGTTGTCGCGCCGCGCCGTTCGAGTCTAAGCCATTTGAATTTTAGTTCATGACCGTTTGAAAATTTATATTTTTGGGATTTGATTCAGGAAAATTGTACAGATTTGTTTTACAATTTTGATTTAAATACAGTGGTTTTACTTTTTGTAACATTTCAATTAAAGTAAGTTTAAATTCTTGTCAGTTCTTCGGGTTTATAAGTCCAGTGATAGTGACAGCCCTCCAGCGTGCCGGAACAATCTGTCCCCCAAAATTTTGTTTGAAAAATTATTGTTCGTACGTACTTAACGTACACAAGCTACAGACAGTGAGGATGGATCGGTACGTGCTTATATCTGAAGGAAACAAATGAAACAAAGCAAATAGAAAACAAGGAAGTGGAATTATCAGGCTGGAATTCAAAAGGAAAGTTTTCTTGGTTGCTGTCCGTGCCGTGCCTGCATAAAATTAACAAGACATCGCATCCCATAGAGTTGGGCAGGAGGAAAGTCGTCGTTTCCCATGATTTATTCTATTTGTTAGGAGAATTCTAAAAAGCTCCGACTTAACGTGCTTAGTGTAGTTTCCCTTTCCAGTCCAGTCCTCCGTTCAATATTATAATGATGACGATTTTAAAGCTACGTTATGTAGGAAGTTTAGTTTCGTCGGATACAGACGGAACTCGACTTTCTCTCATCTGCCGCCGTGCCGTCGTCGTCGTTATGCTTATCAAGTACAAAACTGACGAAGCTAATCCGGAATAACTCCTTCCCTTGTGTTTTACACCAACGCCCACTTCCTTTGAGTTAAGAAATGGAGGGTGGGTGACAACAGGCAAGCAGGCATGGAAATTTTGAGCAATGACTAACTTTACTGTGGTGTGGTTATTATGAGGAAAAGCAGCCAAGACTTGGATTTGCCATTCGGATGGAATTTAAAACGGCATCCATTTGATTATCCTTCTGCGACTTTCTTGTTTTGTATTCTTCTTTCCATTCCTTGGTAGCTACGCGGCGCGGGAACGGGAGGTGACAATGAGACGATGAGAAATGAAAATTGTGGAGATGTCCTAATTCGGGGATAATTCGGTTGTAGGAAAATTCTGCATGGTTTGTTGCCCGCCCCTACCCAATCAGCCCATAATTTGCACTTGTACTTACTTGGTTGGGGTGGAAACGGGGACCAGAAAGTGTAATAGGGCACACGAAGCTGGTAATTTACATACAATTCTCTTTGCCACGTGCGGTAAAGTGGTTGAAGTCAAAATTGTTCCACAAAAAATTAGTTAAGACGTTGTAGACGTGAAGGAGGATTAAGTGAAAGATTAATTCCAGGATTCGGTTTTCATGTGTGATGGGGGGAGAAGGTATTCCAGTCATTTTTCTGACTGGAGTTGGTTGGTCCTTGGATGGTATGGGAAATGTAACACAGGGCACGGGGGACGGATGCCAGAAATAATGATGGGGGATGGTATTCCCTTTCCCCCAAACATCACGTCCGTCGTAATTGCTCTGAGTTGATTTATATCCTTTGCATGGTGTGGAGGCTACAGTTTTGATTATTATACGTTTCTTCTTCCACTCATTAATCTCCCAGCGATCACACATTTTATTTAAAGCACGATCCCGGGGCATTGATCATTTGCAGGCAGGGCAGGGGAAATGATAAAAATTTTAAGGGGAGATTATTATTTGGACTAATTATTAGTTAGCAGTAAAGCCATTCATACGATCATATTTGAATGCATTTATTGCATTACGTGTTTTAGGTTGCCAGCTTCTATTAGTTCTTGGTTTGGATATAACAAATTTAGTCATACTGCAGATACGACAAGCAATTTCTGGGTATGTAAGACATTCTACGGAGTCGTCGTTCCCAAAAATGTTCTCCAGCAATGAGGAAAAAAGCTCTTTAAAGTTTTTTTTATGTCCATGTTCCACGCTATTCAACTGGTGACGACTCGAAGCGAGAAGAATGCTAAACTTTTTTTTATTTGAAATGATAACATCAGTTCCTCATATTCCATGCCAAAGGCAAATACACTTGTAAAAAAAAAGAAAAGAGGAACGTTTGAATAACCCGTCGTGGCATACTATGCTCAATATATGGAGCCATGGTCGTTTCACATCTTCGCCTCGTCGCGTCGTCGATTCCTCCAAGATGAGTATTTGATTTTCTTTGGAATTTTTGCAATTTGTCCAAGTTATTTGCGATTACGTATGAAGGGCATGGGACGATAGGAGTAGGGTATGGGTACAAGGAAGGCAAAGGTTTTCCTTTCCCATGTTTATCGACGACAAAAATATTTCCCACATTTTCCCATCATGTATGTAGTTCTTTTGGGAGATGGAAAAGTCAAGACAAGCCCACGACGCGACAGGCCACGGCTGACTTTTTTCCCATTCGTCTTTGTATTTGAAAAGAAAAAAAGTGAAGGTGAAAGGAATAAGCCAAGGAAAAGTGTGGTTGGACTTCGCCGTGTCGTGTCGTATGTCGTGGCGGTATATTGCTATCTGTACATTCCACTCTGTCGTCGCCGTCGTCATCGTCATAAGATCAGATATCCGAGAGTGAGGAAATATAAGAAGGACTCCAGAGCATTGGTTTCCGATTAAAGAAAAGGGGGAAGAAATGTCAATAGCAATCTTTGGAATTTGAGGTAGGGATCTTATATTAGGAGTAGAGGTGAGGCTTCAGTTTCCTCTCCAATCTCATTTTAACTTCTTTTCTCTTCCCTTTGCAATCTGAAACTTCTCAATCTCCGATGTGTGTGTGTGTGTTGCTGACCAGTGTGCACGTAGTTCCTTTCCTATGATATGTTAGGATGTAATGTAGTAGTGGTATGGGATTGATTGGTCTTTTTCATCTTTATTTTCTTGCACGGAAACAGGAAAAGAGACAGATGAGCAGGGGAAGGAATAGGAAATGGAATATTTTTGTTATGACAAACGAAGGATGTGGTATCTGCACTCAAGCCATGATTGCTTCCGCCGCAGTACATCGGTTGGACTGACTGGAAAGGGGAAATAATTTGATTTGACGTTAATGTGTAGGAGTTCCCATCTCATTATGATTTGTCTGGGAAAGTGAACTTGATTTGATTGACGTTTGGGAGAAAGAAATACTGAGAAAGAAAGAAAGGGAATTGACGTCCGATGCATAAGTGACAATACGGACGTGTATAATGGGAAGCAAGCATGAAAAATTCTCATAACATATTGATGATAAATATATTTGTAGATTTGCAATAAATTAACAATCGAGTTTTTTAATGATTAGTTCAGAAACAACTTAGTTGTCCGTTCTTTTTGCTTACTAGTTGTTCTAAATTGATCTTAGTTTTTAGGTTATCCATATTCAATTTTTCACAATTTCCACCCGTCTGCGCAGCGCACCTGCCTCCCAAAACCTTCTGCAATTGAAATGAGAGTTGAGTCTGCCACACACAAAGAAGGAGTGACTGAGACAGACGTGTGTAATGTTATTATTTCAGAGATGACAGGGAAATGAAGCAAATGTCTGACTGATGTTTGGTTTGCCTTCTGTTCTTCCTTTTTGTTTGGATGTGGAGGAAAAGGGGCACGCATACATGCCAGGAGGGCCATCAAGCACGTGGAGTCAGTGGAATCCATGCATAGAGGCGAAACATAAGGATCCATACTCACATAACGAACCATGTCATTTTGAAATCCTCATGGTCCTAGCCTAGCCATGGCATTAGCTATAGCAAAAAACAGTGGAAATGGGGCACGGGTAGCAAGTGAGGTAGACAGGCAGCCATCGTCCGGGTATTTTTAATTATAGGAAAATGAGTACGGAATAGAATGAGATGGAACGGGGGTTGAGTTGAGTCAAAGGATACGATTCGCAATTAGCAAAATTAGTCTTATAATTCGTTGTACGTTATGTACTCTCGGCTACTTGTAATCAACGCCTGAACTAGAATTTAATAAATATTTTGAAAGGAACTAAAGTATTGTTGGTTAATGGTTTTGGCCCAACCATTAGCTAACAATATGAATTTCAAAATATCAAATAGTATAATATAAACTTGTATTGCAATACTTAGGGTAAACACAAAATATTTGTATTTGAACTTGACGTTTTTGACGTCAGCTTCAATGCAATTTGATAATTTCATAACATTTGAGAAGGGGATTGAAATTGCAAATGGATATGTTCCATTGCAATCTACACTCAGGTAAACCAGCTAGCTTCGGGGGGCAAAGTAAATGTTTAGATGAAAGGACCTTCTGAGATAATTGTAATGCACTATGCATGTTTCATACAAATAGGAGCTAGGGTTTCTTCAGGGTTAATAAAGGGCATCATGTTCCTTCGAGGAAATCTGGATGGATATCCGCGACTGACTGCTTTCATTTGGAAATTCAACTGTGTTTTCCATTGAATAGAATTCCTGTTGGATTTGGATTCATGTTGACACAAGGAGGAGTTCTCAAGTTTCTAAAGGGACGCCTCCAGACGATAATATAATTTAACCCTTCCAGTCAACACGCTCCTGCCTCTTGCATTTTATCCAGACTTCATTTCTCTCCTCCAGCACTCTACGTTATTTCATCTAAGTTTCTAGTTCCAAGTGAGTGAATCCTGACCCAAACACACCTCAAACATCAAAAGCAAAATAAACTGCCACAGTTTCTCATTCCATCGCCCTTCTCCGTGTTAAAGGGGCATTATTAGCAGTCAAATACATGTAATACAAATACGCCGTTTTCCAAGGAGAAATGTGATTATTTACAAAGGACGGACGGGGCAATCTTATTTCATCATACAAAATGCTTCCTTGCTTTTGACATTCAACTGACGACAGGGTTTGAAATCCGACTGTAAAAATGATGGGGATTCAGCAACATTTTTATTATTGTGAATAGTTGGGTGTTAGGTTTAGTGCTATAAAACCTTCGGAACTTAAGCCTCCCACGCAGCACGCCCCCACTTGAATGAAATATGAGAAAAACTAGGAAAAAAGAACTTGGAGAACCTTTTTCGTTGGTCTTAGTCTTGAAGGATTTTGGTAGGAATGGAAAGGGAACAGGAGTACTTATGTACGTGCAATTCAATGGATCGGTGGATTGAAAAGGAAAACTTAAGAAGCTTTTCCGGACAGTCATGACTTCAGATAAAGAGTTATCGATTTGAGCTTCAATCAGAACATGAGTACTTGCAACTGCTTCTGAGATACTGTAAATTCCTCATTATTTATCTTCGGAGTTTAAGGGATTGGGATTTTAGATTTTTGAACACATGTAAGCCAGTGGATTTTCAATTTGTAAACGGAGATTTTAAACATAGATTGGTTAGAACGTCGATCAGATTTTTTACAAAATTTCAAATTATAGTTGTATTTGTTTAAGTTTTTCTGAAATCAATCTGAAACGAATTGGGTCCTGAAGTTTTGCAGAATAGGATTTGTGTATGTTTTTTTCGCTATAGTCCCTGAATTTGACTTGGACCAACACTTCCAAATATTTTCATTTACTTTTGCATTTAATTAAGGGCCGTTAGAGTGTCATGGAGCGTTGGCTCAAGGCAAAACTTAAGCCTGATTTACTAGAAGTGAGTTTTTCTGATTGCAAGTCTCTTTTCAGAGGGAAAGAAATCCTTTCATAGAGTCAGTCACGGAAGAGTGGCTTCTATCACCATCCGCACAGACACCCACTCCTCTCCAAGCCCAACAGCGGAGATTACTACTCCGTCGAATGAGATTCTGAAGGAAACGAAGAGAAAAAAAAAGTGTTTGGAATTGCTTATTGGGCTCCGAGTTAAAGGGAAAGGAAAAAAAAAGAAATGGCATAAGTTTCATCTTAGCGAAAACTGATGGGAGGGGAAATTCCTTCGTGTCCGCTTTCTAACATAGGACCTGTTTTCTAAAATGGGAAGGATGAAGTGTGAGGAGTTTAGAACTTTCTAACTGATGAGATTCAATTTCTGTGGATTGCGGGGGCTGGGCCGACGAGGGATATTTACAACTCCACTCATGCATAGGACAGCACTTTACATTTTGTATTGGGCGAAGATTAAATATTGATGGGATGGAACGGCGCTGCCGGTTCTTTTCAAAGCGTTTCAATTCCATATTCGCAAAATCGTTATTACTCAAGGGGTATTCCATTTAGAATGATTGCGTGCACATTGGAGGGTAGGAAATAGAAATTCAAATGTACGATGTTAAAATTTTTGGAATTAAAACCCAACTTTGGTAGACTTGTACTTTCAATTTTGCAGATTTTGACGTCATTTATACTAATGTAAATTTATTCATAGAAACAACGTGTTGTTACAGGTTTAAATTGTTTGAAGATGTCATTCGATTTGCTTGGAGAACTGCATGAAATGTGTTAGAGGCCTATGAGAAGAAGGGAAGTTATATTCGGATGACACAATGACCCCGTAAAGGCTCATTAGGTGAAGGAGGTGCGTGCCCGCTGCTTTGGCTCAGATCCACGCCCCCTTTTTTACTTTCTCCAAAAATGTGGGAACCCAAACCATATTTTCTCCCGTAAAGTTATCAGGGACCTTTGGCTTTTTACTTTTTTATTATCATTATTACTATTGATTGATGATTGATTATCATTATTGATTTAGGTACATGAAACTCGTTTAGCTTCACCACCCACAGATCAAAATCCACACAGCTGTGCGGGAATTTAAAAGTCAGTTCAAATATTTAAAAGTAAAACATCTAAGGCACAATATGAATTATAGTTAAAATTCTGCCCAAGTAAATTACATAAATCATAAAAATATTATGTAGCAGCACTGGATTCGCAAGTGAAGTCCTTCAGATTTTTCTAGAATGTTTCGGAAAAATGACAAGGAAGAGTGACACTTGTTAACTTCACTTGCTTTTGTCATATGTGATATGAACTGTGAGGTTTGAGTTGTTGAGCCGTATGCAAACGCATGCACTGGACTATGCGAAATGGTCTAGCAGTAGTGCAGTGCCTGTGCCATGCCGTCTGTCCCTTGTCCTCCTTTTCCTTCGTTACAACACTTTCCCTGTCAAGATAAAGACGTAAGTTGAGACAAAAAAAAAGAAGCGTCCAACGGAGCGTGTAAGAAGAACGATGAAACCGGAGAAGAAAGGGAATGAATAGGGAGTTGAGAGTGAAAAGAGAAAAAGAAAATGTCGGATTGTTGGACATATTTCTTGGTTGGATGACTATGCATTTTGTCATATCTTCCCGAGGTGACTTGTTATTTTCATGATGGTTTGTCGGGATTTTGTAATGCTCATTCATGTACGGTGTGGAAAGCTTTGCAGTGCCAGCATATATGTAACGACGTACAACATGCAATGTGGGAGACTTAACTGTCAGCTGGTTTCGTAAGTAACTGAATTCTTGGGTGTCCTTTCTCCAGGCCGCTTAACTCCATTGCATTGGTTTGCCAACTCTCACACTTTACCCTTTCTTTGAAAATTGAAAGTGAAATCCTAGTATTCTGTAGGTGTCATCACTTTTTTCATATTTCTAATTTAGTTCAATGTTCATACATAATACATGCTGATAAAATGTCTGATTGGATACCACAACATTAACATCTAAATACATGTGCACGGTGATTCGTTTCGTTTTTATCATCCGCGCCTATGACATATTTAAAAAACCGGGCAAAAATAAAAATCCAATGAAAGTTAGAATCCGAATCCGAATCCGGGTGAGTCTGGCAGTGTTATGAAATTTGACTTATGTGTCATAAACTCTCAAACATTTTCAAATGCTCCTGTTAATGTCATTTCTTCCTTCAAATTAGAGTTAAGGTTGTTTTTACAGTTTTGGTCAGGTTGAAGGATATATTGCTTTATTTTTTGTTGCTTCAAATTTGAATGTTTGAGCTCGGGTGGGCCTAAAGTGAGTAACTCTGAACCAACTTTTGCTTCCCAGTGTCAAGATCCGAGTTTTTATCAAAAAAAAAACTTTTCTTTGGTTCCAGTCCAGTGAAGCAAGGCTTCAACTTTATGAAATGAATAAGGTGTAGGGAATGAGAGAGAGAGTCTTGACTAATCAAAATGGGGTTGAATTGGAGTTAGAGATGAATGAGGGGAAATGTGCGTTGTCAAAATCCTCAAACTCCATCCATTCCCGTGCGTTGGTCTCTGGAGATAGTTAATGTAAATGTAAAGGGAGTAACTTCTTTAATGAGATTCCAAGTCTCAGTTTCCAAGTTGACTCTTCCCCGAGACTTCTTTCTCACTGATAGTCATATGCGTTCGTCATCATGGATGCGGGTGGGTAATGATGATGGCACAGAATAAAACTGAAGGAGTGAATTAGCTCCATCATCTTTCTCCACTCCCTAACTTCTCCTTGGAGGAAATCCGATGCAGTTGATGTGGGTGAGGATGGGATATTTAATAGAGGGAAAAGTGAAGGATGTTGAAATTAGTGAGCGATAAGGCTATTTTATATATGCTCTTCAGTTTATGTTAAGGGACCACGATTTCAATCTTGTTTAATGGAAAGTCAATATATGACTCCTTAATCTACTCGACTCTTCGCTTCTGCGTCCGTCGATCTGATATATGAAGTGTTGGATCAGCTGCTATTGCTATTGCTATTACTGCAAGATTTTTGATATTATAGTTGGGTTTTATTAATGATGGCAACATATTATCTAGTTACATATTGAGTGTATTCTTGTATAATTTTATAAATGTAAACGGCATTGAGGAAAACTAGGTTTGGTTAAAATAGATTGCGGCAAATGACAGAATTAAAATACATGTGTATCTGTATTATGGTGATTGGTAAAGGTTACAGTCTACATTTGCTAATGATTTTCAAGTTCTTTCAACATTCGTGAAAATCCAAACTTTTCAAATACTCTAATGGTGATTACAACGACCGTTGAGTTTGACATAAAGGGCCTGAGTCACCAATCAGTAAAATTTGACCGAAAGATTTTCTGTTCGCGTTGATCTGATTAGGAGAGTGGAGTGGAAAGCCTTGGCTTCACTGTAAGAAATCTAAAATGAAGTTTGGTTTACTTTGAAATGAGTTTCAGTTCCAGGAGGATGTTATTTCCTTCTCGTAGTTGACGCTTTATTTGCTTGACGAGGATTTAGTTCCTTCCTTCGTACCTTGACTTGGGGAATCTCTCTAGAATGAGTTTCTGCGGAAACCATCTGGCACCCGTAAAAGAGCTCAAAATCTGAAATGGCTTATTTCCGGAATGACGATCGGGAAACCCGTTCCTTCTTATTTTCGGAATGTAGACAGGCGGCGGCGGAATCTACCCGAACAGTAAGCGCACCTACACAATGAAAATGAAGAAAGAGTGTGGGAGCATGCGGGATTTTTTTCACTAACTTAAAGAATCCCGTATTCAGTGGGAAGGGCGGAAAGGGACTAGACATGCATTTCCTACAGATCAAATTCTGGACAAAACACCTTATAAATAGAATAGTTTCCTCTCTCCAATTGCGTCGACATTTGACGTTTGCCTACGATCTTGACTGGATTTACAACTTGACAGCTGATTAACTTTCACTCTAAGTTCCCAATTTGGAAAATATGTGCCTGGAGCCGAGTGGAAGTTGCTTAATAGTGGCTATAAAGTAATTCATTCTGATACAGTTTGTGTGTATCAGCAATTAGCTAATTCAGTCAGCCAAATAACGTATGTATGTTGTGTGAGTTTAAAACGAATATTTGTTTCCCTTCAGTAAAATCTTCTTTACTTGGTTGGATTAACTCTCCTCTTTACGAAGTGCAAAGTTTGGCGACATCCCTCGAAAATGTGCTAATTCTTCTCATTTTCTTTCAAACAACTTAAGACTTCATCCTGCCTTAATCCTGTGTCCTTTCCATTTTGACAATCTTTTGTAATAACAAAGGATTTACTGCACTACTTCTTGCTTACTTAACAAGCAGACTTCTTGTAAATTAATGTTATGTTTAAAATTGAAAACTTTTGAAATGAGTTCATCAGTGTACCTGATTCCAGGAATCGAAGTGGCGGATTCCCTACTTTCTTGCATGCATGGTTTTAATGGGGAACAGCTTTAAGTTTAGGTTATTACGGAGTGAGAAATGTGCGTGCGTGGGTTTGGAATTGGAGGCGGAGGGTGACACAAACACAGGGGCCGGACGTAAAACCTATTTCAGAGCCTAACTTTGTTAATAACGCTCCCGAAGAATTGAAATCTTGACGCTTCGGGAATGGCAGTTGAGGGAATTATGTTGGCATTTATGATTATTGGGTTGAGGAGCGGAGAGAAATAAACGTGCTCTGGGTTTAATAGTTCGGGTCTGGCTTTGACGATAATATTCACTGACATGAGGTTGGGGCTGTCTGTATAGTTACTGTAGTGGCGAAATCCAGTGCTATTTGCAACTTGGAGTTCAATATAGTTTTGATTTCTAATTCTTCGTCTAATAATGTTATCATATTTTATTTAAAAAACTTACCTTTTATTTACAGATTCTATGTAAAAGGAAAGTTGGCCTGACTATGAGAGGAGCTTCTATTGAGGATAGCAATATTTAAAGGTAATAACTTGGCTTTAATCATTCAAGAAAAGTTTAGATTTTACTTATGAAATTACAAATCCTGAGGCAATAATCTATAAGCAATATCTAGTGAGAAACTACCAAGTAAAATGGGTCATAAAAGCTAAAAGAAACGAGCAGTAAAAATGGGTTTTGGATACACAGGACAATTTATTACAAAACGTAGCAAGGATTATAAAAAAACCAAGTCCAATGAGGTCAAGGAAAATTTGTTAATTTTGAGCAAGGTGTGACTGAAGCTCAATCACTGACAGACTTGATATTTAAGAGCAGCAGGTACAACAACCGTCAGGGTCAACGTATTCGTATGGAGTGAACGTACAGAGCCGCCTCTTTGCAAAAGTTGTTGTAGTCGGCAAGTTGCGTCCAAAGATGTATTGTTCTCCAGGAATGTGACCAGCATAAGAGATGCACATGTGTTCTCCATCACGGTAAATCCGAGTGTCGATGCAAGGTCTTAGGAAGTTACACTGTGGCCATCTCTTTTCACGCCTGGAAAAATAATATAATTGAATTCAATTAAATTACTGTGACGAGTGCAATGGACTTAGTATAATTGATAGAATCGAAATTATTTCATACCTTCTTCCACATCCAAAACCGCCACGGTCTCCACAGCAGGTTCCTGGAAGTCCTGTGGCACCATCACATCCACAACATCCACCGCCGCCGCCGCCACCCATACCGCCGCCCATGCCGCCGCCCATTCCACCGCCGCCACCGTTGTTACTATCACCACCGCAGCAGCCACCACCGTACACTTGACAAGTTGTTTGACAATCAATCCGTTGGGCAACATGGTCCACAGCAAGGGCTGCAACAACATGGAGGACAAATCTTCGGAGGGACAATGGTCGGGCAAGGACAACAACAGCACGGAGTACCACAGCAACTCATCTTGTCAGCTTGATTAAATTGGGATTTAGAAATTTAGTTGAAATTCCGGATTTAGATTGGATAAAATTTGGGAGACGAGAACAAAATGTTCTACGAAATAATTTTGGCACGGAGATGAGGTCTCGGCGAAGGAAGGAAGGGAACTAATAGCGAGGATCTTCGCGGCGCCGTCTTTTATACTTTTGGCCTGGCCCGCGTTTTGTTTGGTTTTGGGCGTGTAGCCGTTCACGTGACAATATTCAAATTCTGGTTGGAATTTCAAATTGCAGTCTCGGTTTTGCAGAAAAAAAATTCAAAGTGCATGAAATGCAATTTTTTTATTGTATTTTCCAATCGAAGGTACAAAATAATTTAAAACCCACATGAATTTGGCACAGTCGCAATCCCTTGAACTAGGGTTCATAATACGAAGATTAATACATAACTTAAGAGAATGTACGACAGATCCTCGGTTTTTAAGGGTAGGTAGGCGAAGCTACACAGAAATGTGGACGTCACTTGGCGTTGGCGTACAAGAAGGCACGACAGCAACAGCATAGCTCATTATTTTAACCCATGCAGTATGCACGGATCTGTTGCCGACAAATGCGAGATTTTTCCCCTCAAATCGTCAGTTCGCCAGTTTCAACTGTCGCAATAAATTTTAATTAAATGAAAAAAAATTCTAAAATTAAAACAATTGAAAATTCTTAAAAGCGGAGAAAGTTTAGCCAATTGACCCAAATTCAACATGAATCTAGCTTAGACCACCCACACTCTTGCCTTGCGCTGCTGCAAGCTAAACTTGTTTATATAGCCAAGTACCCCTTCCCTTCGAGCTAACCCCTAATAACCTAAATCCTATAAGCTAGGTTTATTAAATGAATCCTGCGAATCTAAAAGACAGACCAACGCAACTAACCTAAATAACGCTCTGCAATGCAGTGAAAGACTACTCCGAGGAAATAAGTGATAAAATTAATACGAGCAGTAAGAATGGGTTTGAAATTTATTACAAAAATATACCATGGATTCTTAAAAAAAAGCCAAGTTCAATGCGAACAGGAAAATTTGTTAATTTTGAGGAGAGGGTCGGGTGGTTGAAGATCAATCAAAGGCAGGCTTGATGTTTAGCAGCAGCAGGAACAACAACCATCAGGGTCGACGAATTCATATGGAGTAAATGCACAGAGACGTCTCTTTGCGAAAGTTGTTGTGGTTGGCAAATTTCGTCCAAAGATGTATTGTTCTCCAGGAATGTGACCAGCATATGAAATGCACATGTGTTCTCCATCACGGTAAATCCGAGTGTCGATACAAGGTCTCAAGAAGTTGCACTGTGGCCATCTCTTTCCGCGCCTGGAAAAATAATATAATCAAAATCAATCAAAATACTCGACCAGTGCAAGCGGACTGACATTGGCATGGGTATTTGATAAAATCGGAATTAATTCGTACCTCCTACCACATCCATTACCACCACGGAATCCGCAGCAGGTTGCTGGAAGGCAACAAGGAGGGCAGCAACAAGGCATCTTGGGATTTAGAAATTTAGTTGAAATTCCGG
Organism: Orthonychiurus folsomi; assembly: GCA_036851895.1. NCBI lineage: Eukaryota > Metazoa > Arthropoda > Collembola > Poduromorpha > Onychiuridae > Orthonychiurus > Orthonychiurus folsomi. The sequence goes on along the minus strand of JAAXYW010000597.1, from coordinate 559 downwards.
ATTTAGATTGGATGAAATTTGGGGGAGACGAGAACAAAATGTTCTACGAAATAATTTTGGCACGGAGATGAGGTCTCGGTGAAGGAGGAAAAGTTACTAATGGTGAGGAGCTCCGCGGCGCCCTCTTTTATAGCCTTGCCAGGGCTTTGTTTGGTTTTGGGCATTTAACCGCTCACGTGACATGACGACGATGTGATCGTATTGAAAATTATCAAATTTAAGTTGGAACCATTGAAGTATCGGTTTTGCGGTTCAATTAACATTACAATGGTGAAATCCTGTTTACGCACTATACGGAACCAGGTGGAATGTATTTTAAATACAATTTTCTTGTGTTTTTGTATTTTCCACGATACAAAATAACTTGAAGGTTACAAAATTTGATGCAGTCGGAATCCCTTGAACTAGGGTTGTTACATAAAGTCGTTATGTTTAGACCTTAGGGAGAGGGGACTCTTAAAGAGCATTGCATAATTTATGGATCCAGTCAAACTTTTGAAGTCTGAGAGCTATATATTTCCAGTCTCGCCTCCACCTGTGCACCAGACCACGAAAGAGC
>JAAXYW010000596.1:0-33468 GCA_036851895.1 Orthonychiurus folsomi | reverse complement strand
GGAATCAGATAACACATAATTAGGTGCACCTGCATTAGTCCGTTCGCTACATGGTTAGGGCATCAAAACACAGGGCTTAGCACCACATCACCACGGCGGCTGGCTTTAAGGAAGGGGTTGGTGACTGGCGAGCTTGGTAGTCGCGGAACTGAGTGGTCGGATTGCTACAGGGTAGGAAAGTGGCGGGGAGAATATTTCAATTTTAGTTTTAAAAGTTTTAAATCACCAAAACCAAGGTAGCGCGTTTTCTTAGAGGATGTTTATTTTTAAACTAAATGTGGCTCGCCATCAATCCAACCTTGTTCTGTCCAAGGTGTTCACTTTTGCCAAACACTGCACAATGCAGAAAATTCAATTAATCAAAAGTTAGTGGTGAATCCAAATTTGGATGCTCGCCCTCACCTTGTGCAGGATTGATTCAAAATGCTGACTGACTCGAAATCTTTGTTTTTTGCAAATGCTTTTGTCATGCGTCTGGATGTGTAGGCTATAAAAGAAAGCGCGAATTACGTAATCACAATTGTAGTCTAAAATTACGTTGAGCAAAAATGTTATGGGAAGTGGAGGTTTGAATTTTATTCTTAAAACTTGGTTTAGTACGCTCACGCAAATCAGTTTCTAGTGGTGTTAGAAGAGGTGTGTTCTTTCTATTTAATTCAAAAAATCAAAAATATTTTGGCGTGCCTTATGCAGTTGTTGCTTCCAAAGTGTAGCACTTTTTATACATCTAATTTTTTTTCAAATCAGACCTAACATGGTTACCAAGGCACAGATCTTGTCTACGAAGCAAATTGTAGTTTATCACTCAAGTCGGGAGAAATATGAGTGGGCGCGGAGCAGAAAACTGATTTAAACCGCCTCCTGAGGAGGTTTAAGTTATCCGCTAAACTTTCGGACTAAAGCCGGTGCATGAATGCGGGTTGGCTTAACTTTCACAACTTAAGCCGGGTAAGTGACTTAACCGTCTGCCGAATCCACCCCCTGGTAAAATACGTATGTGATAACCCGAATTAGACAGATATCTTTGAGGAGTACCTGTATCTCTTTGTAGGAAGTACCCATTATGATTATAAACATCAAATGGTGTGAAACTGATCCCAAAAGTAAAAGCAAAACTTTCAAATGGGACGGAACTAGTAGGATATAATTGCACATCTAAAGCAAGGGCAATCCCTTTTGACTAGCATATGCACAAATAGAGTTTTCAAACAATTGCATTACATGTATATTAACACATATAGGAGCTTATAGGTGCACTTGTAATTTAACCGGCCACTTCGTACACATGCACTGAATTTGAAGAAATGCATACCTAATACTTCATTGTCAAATGTGCAACTTGATAATACTGATAGTATAGTAATATATACAAACCTGTGTATTTGCTGTACTTGACGCTTCCTTCTTCGTCAATTTTGAACAAAAATTCATCTATAAAATCCTCCTGGGAGTGTTTGAAATTGCCAAGTACTCGTCTTTCTGCAATAAGTTCCTGCAATTTGTTGACAAATTATTTTACTTTAATAGTCAAGTTTGAAACTACTGAATTGCAATACTTGCCCTAAACAGTTTATAAATGAGGTTTATAGATGAGTTGACAACGTCGACATCAGTCAGTCCAGGTATAAAGCGAAGAAAGGGCAGCGAAAATACAGGATTTGAGCCCACGTGAATATTTCCATTTATGCATTCTAAAGAACGCAATATTTTTTGCAATTGTTCATCATGGTATTCAAATCGAGCATTTGCAACAAATTTCCAAACAACATTGAATACACAAATGCTAAAGTGCTCATGGATTCTAATGTCGTCATTGTAGATTTTACGGAAGTTGTCAAATTCTGGTAGAAAGCAATCCAATTCCTGACTAAGGTACAAGTCTGTGGTATGTAAGTTCCCAAATCCTTTTTCAATGAGTGTCCTTGTAGCAAACTTTCGCATTTCCTTCGAATTTGGGCCATAACTTAGCGCTATTCCTTCAGGAAATACAGTTGAATATAAGCAATTTATTGGAGCAGAATAATCATGAGAAAAGCAATTTACCAGTATTTTCACCAGAAGTTACGCTTGAATACAACGGGTGTGCTGGGAATCTATTATTCCAGACATCGGATAACATGATCTCTTTCGCAGTTTGAATATTCTCTGTGACAACTATTTAGGAAAGTGCAAAAAGTTTAATTTTACAAATAATGACACCATGAAAATTAATATTAAAAAATATACAATATAAAGTATTTACAATTAAACATAACACACACAAACCAAAATATTGTATCCCGGCTTGAAATCCAAGTGTTTGTCCGTATTTCCTGCAAAGTTTATGTAACCGCTCGGAATTGCTTCCAGTTTTCATAAACCACGCCGCCTGAAATGTGCTGCCAATAAAGGGGAACCTAACGGGGCCTATATAAATATTAAAATTAGTTAGTACATGCAGAGAAATATAGAACGTTTTAATAACTTTAATCGCAACGGACCTGGCAGAAGATTGGGATAGTTCTTCCATTTGCGCTCTTCACTAATTGCAAAAATTATTACGATAAAAAAAATAAGTGAAAAGAACAAAATATATTCCATAGTTTACTAAGTACAGGTAACTGTGCACCTAAACTGCCAAGATATTTGACTGGTTATGTTACATTGAGATTTCTGAGAACGTTGAGGAAAGTAATGTTTGTATATATCCCGGAACTTGTTCCCACGTCCAAGACTTTGAAAACATGCAATTATAATTAGTATGCTGGGATCCCCGCGTGCAATTTATTTGTAATGTGGAAACGGAAAGGCTGGACTCTGTTACAAGCTTACGCAAAGTTACGCGAGGTAAAACGTTACGGATCGTTAAATTTTTGATTTGCACCTGAAATAGGGTCTTGAATGACTAACGATGGGGATGCGCCACATGCTGGTTTGCTGGTCATGGGTTGGGTGAATTTAATTAAATTAAGTTAAATTTGCATTTTAAAAGTAATTAACCCAAGTATTAACTAAAATCTGAAATTACTATGAAGCCAATGGTAAGTGTTTATGAGCAAATCATGCTCATTGTGTGAAATATTTATTTTGTATTTGATTCCGGTCAAAAGTTCAACCTAACGGGTTTCTCAATTTAATTTAGGGAATAAGCAAATTCCTTTCCCGTTAAAGTTTATTCATATTCCGGACTCTCTTTATCTGGATCTACTTCCGGTTTCTATTCAAAGGTCAATCTGTACTGTAAGAAAATTCCTTCCCTGTCATTGAATGAATCAAAGTTTTGGCTTAAAGTCGTCTTGTTTTCAAGCAAGAGCAGAGCAAAAGTAAAGTGTGTGTATGTGTTTCGTAAACGTCCGCAGTTGTAACGTGTGTAAATTTCATCTTCTGTTATTTTACATTCGTTTGTCAATTTCCGTGTCATTTGTTAATTGTCAATCAGATTCAACTCCGACTTATTTTGACTCGCCGTTATTTTGTACTCTTTTAATCCCTCCTATAATTCATAGTAGTAGAGTTTTTCAATAAAAACCCAGAAAATCTATTTCTGATCAGTGCAACTCATTTTACACCCGCTAGGACCGAGTATACAGTTTTTCATTTCCCTACCTAAGTTGTGTGATATAGTTCCCACACCAAATGTACATTTAGTGAGGGACAACCAGAATTTTCATTTGCCCAGAATCCAAATAATCCTCTGCACATTTCACTTTGAGGGTATCCCTCACCGTTTTCATAAGCTTTGACAAAAACTCTGCACCGCAAAGTTTCAAACGAAGAATTGTTTCGCTTTTCACCGGGACCACTTTAGTATTAGCGACCACCAAAATTAATTAATAATTTTCTGTTCCATTATTTAGTGGGGTCCGTGCGTACACACATGCGGAATATGCCAACTAGCTGGCATCACAGAAGCCATGTAGCTTGCACGTGGGCTTTCCCTGCCCATTGAAAATGTGGCAATCAATTTTGAATGACGAAAGTGAGGGAAGCTCCACACAGTAGATAGTCCACTTGGCGTGTAGATCGGTAGGAAGAGGCGAATCCCAATCTAATATTGATTTCTATAGCTCCTGCGTTAAGATTTTTGGGCAAATAGTGACTGGCGACTGCCAGCCTAGAGGATCGAAGATCCGAGCGATGGACGAGAGTACTCGTCTTTTTGAAGAGTCCAGGGCCATGTCCGGGGTCACGATGCTATTTCCGAATTGATCGGGTTCATGGATTTGATGACGTGGTCTTCTTGGACAGATAGGGACTCAGATTTGACACAATCCTCCTTCGGAATGTTTTTCAAAATTGCTGGACAGTTTGAAGCCCACTGTCTTAGTTTCAGTTTTCCTCTGTCCATTAATTGCAGCACTTCAATTTAAAGGTTGAGGCGGATTCAATGTAACTTGATCCTGAGAGGAGGTTATGCACGAGGAAATCCTCCTTAACGATTTGAGCTCCAAGTCGAAACGCCGGCAGTTCGTCATCGGCAGGGATGGGAAGATACATGTATCTTGAAGATGCTTGTATCTAAGATACGTATCTAAGATGCATTTTGTATCTTGTATCTTGTATCTTTAGGAAGTTATAAAAAAGTATCTTGTATCTTGTATCTTCGGATAATTTTCTCGTGCTTGAAGATACAAGATACATTTTAAGATTGCCCCATGTAACTCTGGCATGATGCAATTCGCTCCGAACAGCCAACCGCATTATTTTAAATTCTCATAACAATTCCGTGCGTTTATTATGTACGCTCAATACCTATATATGTATAAAGACAACCCTTTAATTAAAGTTAATCAAAGTGCGGCATGTCTTCGGTATCGCCACCAGCAGGAGAGTCGGCTGATGTTGTTTTTCCAGTAATACTGGATGGGACATTTTTTGTTGTGCAATCTATTGAGCAAGAAGGAAAAACCGTGACCGCAAAATGCAAATTATGCAAAAAGGAGAATATACTCAGTGGACCTCTGACTGGAACAACGAATTTTCTCACACACTTGAAGGTAAGAGAAAAAGTATAGTAGTCAAAAATGAAGTAGCCTTGTATAATATGCCAAATTTTTAACTATATCACGTCATTCAGTTTGAAAATTATTTTAGAGAATTCATCCGAGTTCTATCGCAGACTATGACCAGCGAAGAAAAGATCTGGGGCCTGAAATTCAGAAGAAAATGAGAGCAAGGGCTGAGAAGAAGAAGCAAGTCAAGCAGTCCACACTGCTTACTTCAGGTTTCACTACTGAAGTGAAGAAATTGACGAAACTATCGAGAACTGACACGCTTGTCCTAAATTTTATAACACAAGGCATCCATCCTTTAAGCACAATTGAGGAGGACGGATTCAAAGCTCTGGTTACAGGATTGGACCCAAACGCTAAGATTGTGTCACGACGCACACTTGGGAAGCAAATAGCTGACAAATGTCATTCAATGCGACATGAACTAATTGACAAGCTAACGAACACGAAATACGTGTGCTTAACAGCGGATGCCTGGACATGCAAAGGAATGAGCCGCTCTTTTCTGGGCACTACAGTCCATTGGGTAACCTTAATTCTCCAACAATGCATTGCCCTTCAGTGTGTTATTTTGCAGTGTTTCGTTTTCCTAGATCAGCGAGGATAACCTACAACAAAACTCGTCTAGTCTTTCGTGCACTCGTTTTCCTGGAACTCACTCATATGACAAAATAGCTGAACTCCTCTCATCGATCATTCATTTGTACAAAATACCACTAGAGAAAATCACTACAATCACCACAGACAACGGTTCCAACTTTGTGAAAGCTTTCTCGGAATTTGGAATCCAAGATACTGAATCAGCAGATGATGATGAAGTAGACAGGACCGCAGATACAGGCATAAGTAATGTTGGAGAAATTGGATTTATAGATGTCGCTGACATAATCGATGAAGCTGACCCAGACCAAGCCCTTATTTATAAACTGCCACGACATCAACGGTGCGCTAGCCATACATTGAGTTTGGTATGCACGAAGGACATCGAGAAAGTGAAACCCAAATGTTTTACGTCGTCCTTCGCTAAATGTCATGGCATTTGGAACAAGACATCGCGGTCATCTAAGGCAGCCGAGAAATCCTTGTCAATCTGTGGAAAGTCACTTGTGAAACCTTGTGTCACTCGTTGGAATTCACGTTATGACAGTGTATCATGTCTACTAGAAGTGCAAGACAAAATGGCCGAGTTATACATAGCTTTGGATGTCACACATTTCTCGCAACAAGAACTTGAGTTTCTGAAAGAATACAAGAAATGCTTGAAACTTTTAGCAGTGGCCTTGGACAGGCTCCAGGGAGACAAGTTCTGTTACTTTGGCGAATTACTTCCAACTTTATTTACAATTCAGGCTGAACTAACGGAGGTTGAATCTTCTGACCTAGCATTTTGCAAACCATTGGTCAAACATCTATTGGCTGGACTACGGCAACGGTTCAAGGAGTACTTTGACCTTGATGAATGTCATGATGAAGCTATACTGGCCAGCATTAGCCATCCGTATTTCAAGCTTCGGTGGATTCCTGCTGATAAGAGTGAACATTTAAAGGACTTATTTATAAAGAACACCATTAAGCAGTACGAAGCAACCTTGTGCGCAGATGCAAAGAATGAACAACAAGTGGGCTTGATTTCTGAAAACCCGAAAAGAAAGAAGCCAAATGATGAATTTTTTACTTTCCCCTCAAAAGCTGATCACACAGGTGGGCAACAAACACTGGAGAACAAAATTTCAATTGAATGCCATCAATATCTTAACGATGAAGACGAGGAACTTCAGATGCTACACAAATTCCCTGCAGTTAAAAATATGTTCATGAAAACCAATACCCCGCTTCCTTCCTCGGGTCCAGTTGAACGGCTTTTCAGTTTTGCGGGAATGATTTTGTCCCCAAGGCGAAAGCAACTAAGCGACGACATGTTCGAGATGATGCTACTACTAAAATCAAATAGCCAGCAAAAGGAGTGAAGATTGATAAGAATGTATACTCGTTATACAAATGTATCTTCAAAATGTATCTTCAAGATACATGTATCTTATCTTGGGCAAAAATAAAGTATCTTTGCAACTGTATCTTGTATCTTGTATCTTGGGAATTTTGAGTATCTTATCTTGAGTATCTTATCTTAGTATTCATTTTATGTATCTTCGACCAAGTATCTTCAAGATACAAAACCATGTATCTTGCCCACCCATGGTCATCGGAGAGTTGATGTAGACAGCGATTGGCGAGGAATGGAGCACAAGTCACTCCGAATACAACCCGTACTGCTCGGTAATCCAGTAGTGGATGACTCTCGCCATACCAACCTTTAAATATCCGCTGACTGTTTTGTTCACATAAAATTGCGGATAGAATTTTTCTATGTCTGCGGACGTAGCAATTGGATGGGATCTGAACCGAGTGAGGAGGGGAACCAGATCCGTCTGCAGTTTGGGTCCAGTGAAGAGCACATCATTGAGGGAAAGCCCATTTCCAGATTTTGCGGATGCGTCGAACGTGATCCGGTATTTGGTAGTTTGGCTGGTTTCTCTGATCACAACACTGTGTGGCATGTAGTACCATTTCTGGGGGAAGATTTGCACTTCTTCCGCCGGGATTTCTTTAATGAAGTTAGACACGATTGCCTCCTTCATGTTTTTGACGTACTCGGATTCGAGTTGTGGAAGCCGGGAAAATCGTGACTCCAACTTATGGAATCGCTTGACGGCACCGGTTCAGAAGTCCCCCAACTCACCCAGATCTGATTTGAATGGCAATTGGACGGTGTAGCTGCCGTCCGAGTTCCTGGTGTGGGTTTTTTCGAAATGCTCCTCGTATAATTTTTTTTTGGAAATTAGCTACTTCCTCCCCACCTGGTTCCTCAAGTTTCCAAAATTTCTCAATCTGTGAATCAAAACACATATTAATCGACTCACATTTGGCCTGGTGAATAGAAACTTGTATCTTTCGCTTCAGTGTGTGCTTGCCGCCTGGTCCTGGTTATTCGGATTCTAGAAAGTTCAAAAGTTTATGAGTTATCATTTCCCTGTTATTTGATATTTATCATTTTTACCGTTAGTCGGTATTTATTATCTGCACGTTTTCATTCATTTGATTTACAACTATGTAGTTTGTATGAAAGACTCAAGGAATCAATGGTTTCCAGTTTACCGTTAGTTTGTTTCAATGTGAGTTAACCATTCACTTAACGTTACTTGCTCTTTTCAATTCAAATGTTATTTCCTCATTCCCCTCAACTATATTCCTCTAGTTTTGAGTTGTATGTGTTAGTGAGTAAATCAAAATGTTCGGGTTGTCCCCTACACTGGTGGACACCACTTCTGAGTAAATGATAATACTGGTTGTCCCTCACTAAATGTGCATTTGGTGTGGGACTGCTATTTCACACAACTAAGGTTGGCGAATGGAAACTGTGTACCTAGTCCTGGCTGGTGTAAAATGAGTCGTACTGATCAGAAATGGATTTTCTGGGTTTTATTGAAAAACGCTACAACAATTAAATACACAAGGGACTAAAATAGTACAAAATGACGACGACTTGAATCAGAATTACAAATGACACGACACGTAAAAGTAAACTAACAGAAAATGAGCCCTATGCACGAGTGCGGACGTTTACGAAACACACACACACACTTCACTTTGCTCTGCTCATGCAGGAACCCAAGACGACTTTAAGTCAACACTTTGATTGATTTCATGGCAGGAAATCGTAGAAATTTTCTTATAATACAGATTGGCCCTTGAATGGAAACCAGAAGTGAACTTAAATCAAAAGATTCCAGATATGAATAAACTTTAACGGGAAAATAATTTACTTAATGCCTAAATGAAATTGAGAAACCGTTATCTTGAACATTTGACCGGATACAAATATGAAATAAATATTTAAAATGATGAGCATGATTTACTCAAAAACAGTATCGAAATCACTTCACTTCTAGCCTCTCAAGTGTGCAGAGCAAAACCCAGTCAATTTATTTCGAATTTATATGGGAATCCACTCTTTGTTTTGTTTTTCCTATTTTAAATTCAAGTATTATTTTAGGTTGTACAATAAACTAAGAAAATTTTGTACTTCTTGGTTTTGCCCACCTTTACTGAGTAGGGATCTGAATAGGGAATTTCGGCATATAAGTTGCCACATTTCTTGGAATAAGTCCGAACATTTACAAATCATTTTCTAGCAAGCGAGTGTCGTACAAGCGGTTTCCACCAGTGTATGGCACAACCTGAACATTTTCATTTACTAACAAACAGTAAGTCAAAACAGTTGTCGCCATTGTGGATTTCAGTTTGGTTGAGCCAGTGAGTGCGAGTGCAGCGAGAAATATTGAGCCGGGTAGTTACCGGGTAGCCCGGGCCCGGCTGGAAAATATCCGACCAAGCCCGGCCCGCCCGCACCATCTCGCTATTCTGCCAGTTATACACAAAAATGATTTTTGACCAAAACGCTAAAGGGAACAATATGTGGTGGCCCGGGTGGCCGGCAAAACGCTTCTGCATTGGGAGTAGAATTCGGGGACAGGCCATCCCTCTATTACCGAATCGGGGTTGTGTCATTGCACTGTTCTGTGTAGACTATCGATGCATTTTCACTTTCGGTTGCGAATTCGTCTTTGGACATGCATGAGTGGCTTGAACCTCACAAAGCCATGTGTGATGCTTAAGTGGATTGTGGGATTAAATCGCACATTATTACGGGCATGGAGACAATTGAAACAAAAATGATTCTGTTGATTTAAAATAATTTGCAAATTAACCAACTATGTTTTTGTCAAATTGAACTGAACATTCCCAAATCAAAACAACCCAAGTAGTATCTCAACAATGTATGATCATGTGATGTAAGTTTTTAATTTCGTCAAAGACGGCAGAAGCTTTGCTGTGCGAAGTGTTGCAACTGTCCCCGGACTTCCCTGAAACCGTCGTTTTCAAAATGAATGAACACATCGAGGGTCAAACCGACTTTTAAATACCTATACCGTAAATGTCCCAATAAATGCCGGTGCTCTAATGATCGCCGGGTAAAACCCTTCTTTTTAGAAGCAAACGACGGGTCTCAAAGAACACATGTGTTCTATACAAATGTGTTTTATCTTTCTGAATAGGAATATGCTATCGTGCTAGTGTAGGCTTGTCGGAGTTCACCGAAGTTAATTTACATTTAGTTGTTATCAGATCAAATCCATAACTATCGGATTTTCAATTGCTTTAGCATAAAGACAGTTCCAACTTTTTTTGTAGTAAATACATGACAAATATGCACGTTATACGCTTGGTTCTTTTTTTCTCAGTTCTGCATTTGAGTTACCCTTTTCCATAGAGCGGCTCATACCACAAATAATATATTTACTTTGCGCAACGCTGGGTGCCTTATTAATTTGAGGCACCTCTTGGTGGAGTTTTAGCGGCTCGTCGGGGAAGACACCATTCAGGTTGAGTGAATAATGATTTTTAATTTTAGGTGAGGGTTAGGGGTTGGGATTACTTGTTTTGAACAAGGGATATATTAATTTTGACTTTAGCCACCTGAAAAATTTTGCACAGCGCAAACGCAATTTTGAATCGCGCACTAGAATACTTTCGAAACTAAATAAACACTGCAAGCAGAGATTCAAAAGAGCAGCTGCTACACACAACGCACATCAAACACACATAACGCACCCCCCAGTCCAAGTTTAAATGACCCCTTAACTCCTGCACCAATCTCCCCACATCACCTCTATGAAACCTCCACTCCAATCTCCGTTAAATCCCCACTCACAACCTCCCAATAAATCCTCCTCCCATCAACCTTGATCCTTGACATCACCGCCTTCATCAAGTCCCGACCTCACGCCTTCAACAAGTCCCGACCTCATCGCCTTCCTCAAATCCCGACCTCCCCGCCTCAACAAATCCTGACCCCACCGCCTTCATCAAATCCGGAGCCCACCGCCTTTCTCAAGTCCCAACCCACCACCTTCCAATGATATAACGTCCATAATATCCCGCCCCACAACCTCCATAAAATCCCAACACAAAACCTCCATGACACCCGCCACATAACTTCTATGACACCCCGCCACACAACCTCCATGATACCCGCCACATAACTTTTATGATACACCGCCACACAACCTCCATGATATCTCATCACATAATCTCCATGATATCTCATCACATAATCTCCATGATATCCTGCCACCTAACCTCATCCATGACATCACGCCATATAACCTCTATGATATCCCGCCAAAAGGTCAATAGGTCAGGCCAATTATTGACCTCAACAAAATTTTCAGTACAACCTCCTGAGAATAGTGACATATGACATGGTATGTTATGTTTCTCCTCCATTTTGGCTAAGCTCAATGGCCTAACTCAGAGGTCAAAGGTCACGACAACTTAACAAAATTTTACTTAGTACTATCCAATCCGTTGCCATGGACTCCAATGTTACAAACAAGTTCATCTCATACAAATCTGCACATGCCTTCCGCGCAGTGAGACATAATGCACTAAAACTATAGTGTTTTTAGTTTCTCGACATGTTTCCAGCAATAATTATTATAGCATGCTCATTCAGAGTAATCTGACTCCATTTCTAACAATTTGTAATGCCTGCAACTGTCCGTGGATTTCATTTTAAAATTGCCTCAATCTCACATTCATGCAGCCTTTCGTTGTCAAGCAAACGTTAAATTGTTGTGTAGCCGTACACATTTGCCGTGCATTAACTTTATATCAAATTTTTTTATTGTCCTTACTTTTTTCGCCGAGTAATATCACGATGCATTTACAATTTGTGCAGGGCATTTGTTTGAAGTTAAGTTACAAACTATTCGAACCATTGTTGCACAATTTGCGGTTAAAATTAATAATGCCAGCATTTTTATAATCTGTTCTGGTTCTATTAAAGTTTCGGCGATAAAATAATCTTAGCTCTAAAATTGATATACAATAAATTTGAGCTGCGAAAAAATTGATACGATGAATTTGTCCCGGGATAAAATGTGTGCACGACAAAGAGGACTCGGGATAAACTGTTTCTGCGATAAACTGCCAACGATAACGATGCAGTATCCGGTTACGATATAAATTATTGCATCAAACATATGGAACGCGCAATAGAGTACTGCGGAGGCGGATTTTCCGCATGATATACGCTGCTTTTAATTACCATACCATAATTGAGACTACAGTTATATTGCCATAAATTCGCCACAGACGTTGCAAGTGAATCCTGCAATTAAAAATTATTACAGGCAGCATCAATACATTGCAATAGTCGAAATGTAAGTGTGTGAAAGCATTAATAAAAGAATAAGGCATTTTGATGTTGCTTTTATACATGCAAATTTGTTACTGAAAAATACCCGGGTATGACTACCCGCGTTGCAAGTATCGCATAAACATCCTGTCACACGGCGGCGAGGAGCACTGCAGCAAACAATCTCATTGTAGGTGGGTACACGGAAAAAAGCTCCGAACCGACACTTTGAGGCTTGGAAGTTAAATTAAAACAAAGCTGTTAAACGATTTAACTGAAAAAAGAGAGCCGGGCAGAATCCCTCGTTCTCCAGATCGAACCGCATCCAATAATGCCTTGGATTTTCAATACACTTGCTAGTGATGATTTATGACTTTCAATTGAACAAAAAGGTTTTGCGTATAAAAACTTGTAGCGCAAGGCCGTCGTATTTTAAGAGAAGTCAAGTCCCACCCCAAATTCTTTTAGACTGACGGCCAGAACTAGGAGCTTCTTTGCAGGTGGCAGTAAATGGCCCGGAACTAAAGAATGTCTAACAAAATTGTGGGTTTTAAACGATGTGTAAATGGAACAGGGGAAGAAAAGATAGGAACGCGCAGGCTTCAAAAATGCTCTGTATGCAAGTTTTGAGGATTACTAGTCGGATAATCACGACTAAGGATTATGAACCTTTAACCAAAAATAAACATTAATCAGTATTAAGTATCAAGTTTTAGGTGAAATAAGCAATTTATTTCAAAAATTTGACGAACGAGTTCGAATAGTAATCCTTTCAAATCTGGCGCGCAGCCACAAAATTGTAATTTGTTTGTCCTATTATTCAGTTGGTGTATTGGTTTTCTACTTACTCTGGACAATTCTGGATGCAATAAACGCATTAATAGTTAGCATTTAAAACATGTTTTTTATTTGCTCAATCAAGTTTGGAAATTAGGCTCGACCCATTTTTAAAATATAGTTCGTCGAAGTACTTCGCAGAAGTGGGCAAAATAATTTGAAAAGTATTTGCAAATACAAAAATACAATGGTCTGTCCAAAATACAAAACACACGTCTAGGCGAATGTATTTTGAAAATACAAAATACCTTTGTCGAAATATTATATTTTAAATACATTTTCCAAAATATAAATAACCGAGTATTTTAAAATACAAAATACAAAAACCAAACTAAATGCACCCGCACCCCGTGGCTGTTGTGTTATAAAAAAATCAACGACACCCACCGGTAAGGGCACAGGCAACCCGCGCCCGGGGCAATATGACACGCGGGCTGCACACCTCTAATCCCGTGCAACTTTAGAACAATTTTTTGCCCCATAAAATATTTATTATCTGGTAAAATAATTACTTTCATTGTTCTTCTTCTTTTTAAAACAGTTATTTTCTTAAAATAAATATTTTAAAGTAATTCCCAATTCAAATATTGTTCCCCGCAGAATCTTGCAAGTGCAACAAAAATTTTCAGAGATAGACATGTAATGATATAGTTTTATATATATATTTTGCTTGAACTTGGCGGCAGTCGAGGCATAGCGCGCAGTCCCCTCCATCCCGTGCAAATCCCGACTTCTATGGCTAACACTGCGTATTGTGAAGGGCTTGCGAACACTGTTTGCACGAAGATTTATTTATTAATGAGGACGTAGCCGCCGCCAGTCCATTCTTTCCCTCTCTTTCACTTGCGTGGGAGCGTGCTTGCTTTCGCTCCCCGCAAGAATTTAACCAGCCCTGTGTTATGGACATCCATGCAAGGAGAACTGCTTTCAGGTACCTAAAGTAGCTATCCCTCTCCCCCTTTTTTTTCTCTGCCTGCATCTTCTACCACTAATGCCAAGATGTAAAAACGCACGCGCACTTCCTGCTTGTTTCAGATGGACAGACAGATGCAGTCGCCTTTTATGTTGTAAATTCCGCAATGGTCAAAATGTGAGTGTGTGAATGCATTGTGAATTCTCTCTTTGCCGTCACTTTCCTACGTGCAAATGTGTTATTGTAAAATACCCGGACATGAATACCCGCGTTGCAAGTGTCACAATAAATCAGGGAAAACGACGGCGAGGAGCACATCACAACAAAACCTATTTTGTTGTGCTTGATGATAAGTATGAGCTGCGATAAAAGTTTCCGCGATAAGAAATCTTAGCGATATAATTAATATGATGAATCTGTTCCGGCGATAAAAACAATGAAGTGTCCCCAAACACAATAGAACGTGCAGCAAAATACGGCGGAGGAGGCTTTTCTACTTGATGTATACTAACTTGCATAACGTTCACAATATGACAGGCACATTGATATATCCGAAAGTGCCTACAATTAAGACCGGCCTTAACTAACCACTAACCAACTTAATAACTATCCTAATTGTCTGTAACCACAAAATATGATAATAAATAAAACATACATGATAATTTGTATAACAGCAGCATATACTAAGAAATCGTAATTGACATCATATACAAGTGCTTGTTTGGATCTACTGTCCGCTAGAAAAATGACGAGCTTAACCCGAGAGACTGTGGCAACTTGATTGCCAAAATTTCCTACTCCGATCCTTATTCAGTAAAGGTAGACAAAACCAAGAAGTACTAAATTTTCTTAGTTTATTGTACAAACCTTAAAATAATACTTGAATTAGGAAAAATAAATGAGGGGCTGAATTCCTTGTGAATCCGAAATAAATTGACTGGGTTCTGCTCTGCACACTTGAAAGGCTAGAAACGAAGTAAATCCATACAACTCAAAACTAGAAGAATAGACTTGCATGGAGGAATGAGAAATTATAACAGTAAATTGGAATCAATAGATTTCCTTTCATACAAACTACATATTTGTAAATCAAAAGAATGAAAAACATTCAGAAAACAAAATACCGACTAACGGTAAATAACAAATATCAAATAACGGGAAATAATAACCCGTGAACTTTTGAACTCTTAAACTAGAATCCGAACATCTCCCACGTTGGTATCTATTTAGACACCAAAATTGAGCATAACAAATAAATAATCAAAACAATATGACCCAACACAAATGCTAATCATAAATAGGGAGAGGTGATAACTTCACAATGGGTCAGCGACACTAGACATTCGCACATCACAAACACGAGTCTTTCCGTCAAATCCTGGAAAAACTGCCTAGATACGTCCCAGCTTCCACTTGAGAGGTCCCCACTTCGGATCGTCGTCGCAAATGAGGACGAGCATCCTAACTTCCAAGTTGGGCTGGTTGGAGAACCATTTAGGGCGGGACTGGAGCTATCCCAGATACTCCTCATGTCGCTTTCTCCAGAAATGCTGGAACATGTACTGGGCGACTTGCCATCGGGATAGACGGGCTGGTCTGATGTCCGTCAGGTCATGCTGAGGCAATGCGGCTGGTGAGTCTCCGATGAGGAAATGGCCTGGAGTAAGGGCGGTGAAGTCGCTGGGGTCGTTGGACATCGGTGTCAAAGGTCGGGAGTTGAGGCAGGCCTCAACTTGTATGAGCAAAGTGGAGAACTCCTCCACAGTTAAATGTCATTCTCCGATTACCCGCTTCAGGTCGGACTTCATGGATTTGACGCCCGCTTCCCACAATCCACCATGATGAGGTCCATAGGGAGGAATGAAGTGGAAAGTGGTTCCATTGTCTGCCAGAAATGTTGACAGAGCTGTATTGTGAGGAGTTGACATGGTGAGACGGCGGAATTCCTCTATCTTGTTCTTGGTTCCTTCGAAGCTTGTGCCTCCGTCGCAGTAAATATCGGCAGGTTATCCGCGTCTTGAGACAAACCTGATGAGAGCGGCGATAAATGCAGGGGTGGTCAGGTCACTGACCAATTCCAGATGAATGGCACGGGTTGCCATGCACACAAACAGCAAGATGTAATGTTTTAGCAGAGGGGGTTTGCGTCCGGTCCTCAAGGACAACTTGAATTGGCCGGCGTAGTCGACTCCGCACTAGGAGAATGGACGGGCTTGAGAAACCTTTGGCACAGGTAGTTTACCCATCAGCTGTTGTTGAGTGGCTGGGTTGTTGCGGTGACAGATCACACATCCCTTCACTGCTCGTTTTGCGGCATCCTTGCCGCGGATGACCCAGAACTGTTGTCTGAAAATTGCTAAGAGTAGTTGCGGAGCAGCGTGTAGATGGGTGAGGTGTAGGAACCTCACCAGTTGATCCGTAAAATTATGTTTCGAGGGGAGGAGCACTGGATGAATTTGATCTGTAGGCACCCGACTCGTAGCACTCCATTGCCGTCAAGGAATGGAGCTATAAATTTTATATTGGACTTGACTTCCTCCCTCCTTCCACACTGCTTGATTTCCAAGGGAAATGATGCATGCTGCACTATTCTGATGATTGTGGTTTGGGACTGGCGGAGCTCGCTTGCAGAGAGAATTGTGGAGTAATTTCGGTCGGTTGACCTTGCATTGTTAATGAATCGGTGGCACCATGCCACGACTCTCTTCATTTTGGTATAGGAGGAGCATTTGTCAATGTAGTCGGTCACAGGTGTGACGACAGGAGTTGCGGCCATGGATTGAATATCCGGGGGAAAATCTATTGTTTTTAGCCAGTGAGGTCCGTGGGTCCAAAGTGGATGGAAGAGGAAAACGGAGGATGAGATTCCGCGGGATGCAGAATCCGCGGGATTTTCGCTTCCGTCCACATGGCACCACTTGACACTGGAAATTGCAGCTCCTATTTTTCGGATCCGGTTGGCCATAAATACTGGAAGTTTCTTGGAAGAACTCATCCAATCCAAAACTGTGGTAGAGTCCGTCCAGCACCGCACCACTGCACATTCCACTTTGAGGGAATCCCTCACTGTTTTCATGAGCTTGGACAACAGCTCTGCGCCACATAGTTCCAAACGGGGAATAGTCTCAGTTTTCACTGGGGCCAGTTTAGTTTTGGCAACCACGAGAGTTGCCTTATAGTTCCCACTTCCGTCACTCAATGGGGCCCGTGCATACACACAGGCGGAATATGCCAACTTGCTGGCATCACAAAATCCATGCAGCTCATACACGGATTTATCTTCGCTGTGGAAAATGGAACGATCAATTTTGAAAGCTGCGAGGGTGGATAATTCCACGCAGTATTTAGCCCACTTGGAGTGTAAATCCGGTGGAAGTGATGAGTCCAAATCCAATTTGGATTTGCACAGCTCTTGCATGAGGATTTTTGGGCGGATGGTGACTGGAGACAGCCAGCCGAGAGGATCAAAGATGCGAGCGATTGACGAGAGCACTCGTCGTTTTGAGGAATCCTGGGTCAGGTCTGGGATCACGATGGTAATTCCGAATTGATCCGGCTTAGGAAACCAACGCACTCCGATTGTTTTCACCACCTGGTCTTCTTCTTGGATGGACAGGGACTCAGATTTGTCACGATCCATTGCCGGAATGTTTTTCAAAATTGCTGGGCAGTTTGAAGCCCAGTGCCGGAATTTCAACTTTTCACGATCCATCAGTTGAAGCACTTTACTTTGCACTGCAAGGGCCGAGTTCACATCACTGGATCTAGAAAGGAGATTATCCACTAGGAAGTCTTCTTTGGCAATTTGGGATGCGAGGGGGAAATTCGATTTTTTGTCTTTGGCCAATTGGTGTGAGCATCTAATTGCCAGGAAGGGAGCACAGGTGACACCAAACACAACACGAGGGGCACGGTAATCCAAAAGTGGACGTGGACGATTGGTTAACTCCCGCCACACCAACCGTTGAAATTCCGCCGACGTTTTGTCCACATAGAATTGCGGATAAAAGTTCTCCATGTCCGCCGACATCGCTATCGAATGGGACCGAAACTTGATGAGGAGGGGTACAAGGTCCGTCTGTATAGTTTTGGACCGGTGTACAACACATCGTTGAGAGGCAATCCAGTTCCGGATTTGGCGGATGCATCGTACACGATCCGATACTTGGTGGTTTGACTGGTTTCCTTGACGACAACACTGTGGAGCATGTAGTATGGCTTCTGGAGGGAGATTTGGACTTCCTCCGCCGGGATTTCTTTGATGAAGTTGAACTCGATTGCCTCCTTCATGTTTTTGACGTACTCGGTCGCCAGCTTTGGATCCCGGGAAAATCTGGATTCCAATTTATGGAATCGCTTGACGGCACCGGCTCGGGAATTTCCCAGTTCTTTGCAATTTTTTTGAATGGCAGTTTGACGGTCTAGCTGCCGTCTGTAGAAGCTTCCGCGTGGTTTGATTCCGGTGCCTGGAACGCTGACACAATGCTGGATGCTTCTCCCGTCAGACACAATTTGAGGTGGATGAGTTTTTCCGCACCAGAAAGAGCTTTGTTGTTGTGGACAGCCGTCAGGAAGAGATCATAGAACGACTGCCATCCGGCAAAGTTACCGTTGAACTGTGGAAGTTTAACTCTTTCCAGCTTGAATGATTGCTGAAGATGCGAGCCAGCTACCTTGCCCTTCTGAAGATCCAGCACTTTGATCCGGCGTTTTGGATTGCAGTCAGCACAGTGCTGTAGACCGGTTCAAAGTCCGCCATCTGCTCCGCTGTAGCCACGTCCTAAACGTCGTCCTAGAGGTCGTCCATTTTTTTCATGTAGTCCTCCAAGGACTTCAACGTCAACTCAAAATTGGCTGCCGAAATGACGGAAGTTGGACTCCAATCCGCAATTTGGTGTTGCACGTTTTCTTGATCTTGTCCATAGTTTTGGTTTGCGCAGCCAGCCCGAGAGACTGGCAACTTGATTGCCGAAAATCCCTACTCCAATCCCTATTCAGTAAAGGTAGACAAAACCAAGAAGTACTAAATTTTCTTAGTTTATTGTGCAAACTTTAAAATAATACTTGAATTAGGGAAAATAAATGAGGGGGTGGATTCCTTGTGAATCCGAAATAAATTGACTGGGTTCTGCTCTGCACACTTGAGAGGCTAGAAACGAAGTGTATCCATACAATTCAAAACTAAAGGAATAGACTTGCATGGAGGAATGAGAAATTATAACAGTAAATTGGAATCAATAGATTCTCTTTCATACAAACTACATATTTGCAAATCAAATGAATGAAAAACATTCAGAAAACAAAATACCGACTAACGGTAAGTAATAAATATCAAATAACGGGAAATGATAACGCGTGAACTTTTGAACTCTTAAACTAGAATCCGAACAGTGCTTAATGACTACTCTACACTAAACAGACACGAATCATGGTTATTACAATTAAGACACGAAAACATTACCTCTCATTTGCAAAATGTGTGCAAATAATTTGTTCCTGACGGTGCCGAGCCCCTGGTTCGATTCTCTAAGGTTTGCCGGGAGTTCATTCCAACATTTGAGTGAGGCAATTTTAATGGAATGCGAGATCTTCGCCCCATTTATTGCCACTGCACTTAAACCATTACTCGTACAGCCGCAATCAAGTCTTCCAGCGCGCACACTTGGGGAGGGGGGGGGATTTGTTAAAATACCGTTTTGATTGAACAAATCCGCATAGTTCACTTTGGAATGTGCTCTTCTGCAATCTTATACGGTTTGCGCTATAGCTCCCGAAGCCGCTTGTTTTGCCCAAAACCCCTTACGGTGGAACTTTGCAAGCAATGAGTGATGGTACGAGAGCAATAGTAAATAAAGTCGTTTCTGTAAAAAACCTAGATCCGAACTTACTGCCCATCCCTAAACCGGCAATGAATAGTCAATTATTGGGAAAATATAAGCTTCCACAAGCAAAGCGAACACCCGGTAATTCACTTTACGCTTAAGTTTATTTATGCCACCAATCGCAGAGCATACTCTCGCCTCCACCGAGTTAAAATGTGCTTTAAAACTTAGGGTTGAGTCAAAAATAGCCCCAAGGTATTTAAATTCAAAAACTTGCTCTATTTTGAATTCTTTAATAGATAACTCGCAGTCGTAGTAACATTCCCTGGCTCTCTTTGGATTTTTATTGAATAAAAGAAATTTTGTTTTTTGATAATTAATCTCGAGACCATTTAAAGTACACCATTCATTTAACAATTTAAGTTCATCATTCATGTCATCAAATAACTTTTTTCGGTTTTTTCTTCGTACAGTAAAACTAAGTCGTCTGCAAAAAGTAAAAATTTAGCCACTCTAATAACATTTTAGCATTGGATGAAAAAAAGTATAAACAGTAAGGGACCCAGTACTGAACCCTGCGGAACTCCGCTCATAATTGAAAAAGGCTTAGATTTAAAATTATGTAACTTTATTCTGAATAGAAATAAAATAGGAGCCTAGGGTACGTAGGATATAGTAATCCAATTTAAAGACATCACGCAATGTATTTAAAAGAAATCCATGTATTACAAAATCGAAAGCTTTTTTAAATCAATAAAAACAGCGAGAACCATCTTGCCCTTGTCCAAACACTCATGAATCTTCGTGGAAAACACCGTTAGGGCAGTCTGGCAGGATCTCCTGCTACGAAAACCATGCTGCTCATCCGCGAGCAATCCTTCACTCTCGACCGAGGCGCTGATTCTGAGTTTAATAATTTTCTCAAATAACTTTGAGAGAGCTGGTAGGTTAGAAATAGGACCATAGTTGCCACAGTCCAGTTTCAAACTCTTGGTTTTGTGAAGGGGGATAACAAATGCTTCTTTAAACGATCTCGGGACGACTCCATCCTGGAGAATTCCTGAGAATATGTACGTTATGGGAGCTAGTGAAAGATAAAAGGTATTTTCCATGAATAGATGCGGAATAGCACCACCAAACTCGGTCTTGAATTTAAAGTTCTTAGCAGCCTCAATGACTTTATTAATAGAGACGCTGTTGTCTCTCATACTATCCGGTAAGTGAGAAAGAGAAAGCTCAAAAACTTGTCTATTAAAATTGACTGGGGGTTCGGGAGCTTTAAAACAATCCGCCAGCGCGTCACAAATTTCACTTTCCTCTGTTAGAACTTTATTGTTAAGCTTATTGTTAGCAATAGCAGGAAGTTTAACGTTATTAGACAGTAATTCGTTTGCGTACACCTTTGCCTCACAATCGCACTGTACATTCCGACGTCGGATTCGTCCTAAAAGAATATGTCCAACGTTATGCATACATACACAATACAACACTAATGTTGCAACTGAATGCCGGAATTTAAAATTATTACAAGCAGCAAGGCATCAATGCATTGCAGTAGTAGAAATATGAGTGCGTGAATGCATTGATATAAGACACTCTTTGCTGCTGCTTTTGTGGATGTAAATTTGTTAGTGAAAAATACTCGGGTATTGGGTATGATTGCCGGCGCTGCAAGTATCGTATTACATTATGACAAAGGACGCGACGGCAAGGAGCAAAACAGCAAGCAAATTTAATGCGGGCACACAAAGAAAAACTCCGGCCAGACATATGGCGGCATAGAAGTAAATTAAAACAAAACAGTTGAACGATTCAACTAAAAAGAGGGAGCCGGGCGGAATCCCTCACTCTCACATAGCCTACCAGCTATGCTTACTGCTTAGTGGTTAGCTTGCACGCCTTCATTAAGGTTAAGCTACTACTCTGCATTGCACAAGTTGCATGGGTGAATCGTATTCTGCTCGCTGCGAATACCCTTCTTCATCAGTACGAATTGCGTCCAATGTTTTGCACCATAATAAAGTTGGCCCTAATTTATCAGGAATGTGTTGGCATTGCAAGTCAATCTAGTTGTGCCTTGTGCATAGGAACGCGGTGGTATAACACAATAATGAAAAAATCAAATCCGGATCGAAGCGCATCCAATAATGCATTATATTTCCAATACTTGCTATGTAGTGATAAAATTTGTGACTTTAAATATAACGAATCACACAGTGGACCGTATGAATAAAATTCAGAATATTCTTTTGCTTGTGGAGTTTTAAGCGTTTGCTTGGTTTCTGATTAATAATAATTTTCTAATACTTAAAGTACAACCAAACTCAAGAAGAAAGTGCTGGAGACCTATGGTCTTATACCTTCGGCTAGAAATAATAGAATGCGCTACGCTTCATCTATTTTGGTCAGTCTATTTATGGCTGCATCTCGCGGCTTTGGATTTATACTTTGTTCCTTTTCAGCGGAGATCTTTTATTTAATCATCACCTAATTCCTTCACGTCTACAAAATATTGATTTTTCTCATTGCTTTCCTCGTGTGCGCCTGAATTGCCAAATAAAAATAAGAACTAAATTTTGCGTATAAAAAGTAGATTAGCGCGGCCGTATTTTCGGAGAAGTCGTCTCACCCCAAATTCCTCGGGTTTAAGTTGGTAAATATTGAATGTAATTTCTTAGCCAATTCCGTTTCTCCTCGCCCGCCGTCCGCTCTTTGCTCTTGCTGAATTCGACTTCCTCTTCAGTATCATCAGTAGTTTTCAATTGATCAGGCATGCCTTGCAGGTGATCTTAGGTAAGACTAATACTATGAATGATACAAGCCGTTAGTACGTTCTGATTTAACTTTTTCATGTCCCGGGTGACCATGAATTGGAGACAACGGAATCCTGCCTTAGATAAACCAAGTGCTTGTTCAATTACGACTCGGATCTCAGTTTGTAGTTAAAACGCTTATGCGTCAGGGTGAGGTGGCCGTTTTCTTTGTATGGTTGTATGAGCCAATGACGCACTGGTTAAGCCGGATTTCCTAGTAAGTAGAAGTGTGACAAAAAATAGTTTGGGACATTAGCATGCAAAGAGGAATTCCTTAGGAGTATGGCATCATGAACGGAACTTGGCCATCCCTCATAGCAATCGGTAAATTTCAAATCGGAAGAGCATCTGTAATGTGACAGAATGAATTTTTTCGTTGTAGAAATATGACTGTTGATCATCCCTTGGTATCGGTATGAGAATACACGTTCCATTTATTGCTCTAGTTACACCAGGAAGTCGTCCAAGCTTTCCGAATCATCTTGTCACGCCGGGCCTTTCCGATTCATTTGACCATCTTATAAGATGTGCGAACAACTGAAAAGCCATTAAATATTACATTCCAGTTACTATATATGCTGAATAGAAGAAGCATGATTGACAACAATTTATAAACTGTTTAGTTAAGTACAGTTAAAGTCTCGCATGTGGGTGGATCTGTAGTGTGTATAAAAACTTGTAAAATGTAACTCACTTAAAAATACAGATTTAATAGCTCTATTTATTAGAGCAGCTGCATGCTTGCATGCGGCTGCCTTATAGGTTGGTGTTGGCGTACGGTGGCGGCGTCGTCGTTAGAAGACGCTAGCCTGTTTGTTTTTTCAGATTTAATAGCTCTATTTATTAGAGCAGCTGCATGCTTGCATGCGGCTGCCTTATAGGTTGGTGTTGGCGTACGTTGGCGGCGTCGTCGTTGTTAGACGCTAGCCTGTTTGTTTTTGGTCAGATTCGCTTGAAACTTGGTATGCGAGGTCATTAGGGCATAGCTCCCCTTGAGTTCGTTGGCCAGCAAGATTGGTGAAGTGGTTGGCGTTGAAGATATTATAAATCTATGTAGTATGCAGCGGTATTTAAAATGGTGTAGTACGAAGCGGATAGACAAATTTTTGTTTTTGCTTTCTTCTCCGGCTTTTTTCAGAGACAATTCTAACTATAGAAAGGGCAATGCCACTGGGATGTGTACGGCTGCACAACAAGTTAACGTTTGCTTGACAACGAAAGGATGCATGATGTTATATGTGTAAGATTGACACAATTTTGAAATGAAATCCACGGACAGTTGCAGGCATTGAAAATAGTTAGAAAGGGAGTCCAATTACTCTGAATAAACATGCTTTAATAATTATTGCTGGAAACATGTCGAGAAACTAAAAACGCTGTAGTTTTAGCGCATTGTGTTTCACTGCGCGGAATGCATGTGCTGAATTGTATGAGATGAACTTGTTTGTAACATTGGAGTCCATGGCAAAGGATTGGGTAATACCAAGTAAAATTTTGTTCTGGAGTCACAAGTTGTCCTGACCTTTGACATTTGAGTTACGCCAATGAGCTTAGCCAAAATAGAGAAGAAACATAACATACCATGTCATATGTCATTATTCTCAGGAGGTTGTACTGAAAATTTTGTTGAGGCCACAATTTGGCCTGAGCTTTCGACCTATTGGCGGGATATCATGTAAGATTGCATGGGGGAAAATTATGGAAATTATATGATGTCATAGATGAGGTTGTGTGGCGGGATATCATGGAGGTTATGTGGTGAGATATCATAAATGTTATGTGGCGGGATATCATGGAGGTTGTGCGGCAGTGTATCATGGACTTTATATCATTGGAAGGTGGTGAGGTCGGGACTTGAGGAAGGCGGTGAGGTCGGGACTAGATGAAGTTGGTGAGGTCAGGATTTGTTGAAGGTGGAAAGGTCGGGAATTGTTGAAGGTGGTGAGGTTGGGATTTGAGGAAGGCGGTGAGGTCGGGATTTGATGAAGGCGGTGAGGTCGGGACTTGATGAAGGTGGTGAGGTCAGGATTTGCTGAACGCGGAGAGGTCGGGAATTGTTGAAGGCAGTGATGTCAAAGATCAATGTTGAAGGGGGGTTTAATGAGAGGTTGTGACTGGGGATTTAATGGAGTTTGGAGTGGGGGTTTTATTGAGGTGATGTGGGGAGATTAGTGTAGGAGTTGAGGGGTCATTTGAACTTGGACTAGGGGGTGGGTGCGTTATGTGGGTTTGATGTGCGTTGTGTGTAGCAGCTGCTCTTTTGGGTCTCTGCTTGCAGAGTTTATTAACATGATGGAACCTTCAATGAGCATAGCCTTTGACAAAATTGCATTTTAAAAAGTGGTCGATGGTTTTTTGTACATTATTCAGGCCCAGGGCATTTCCGAAGATGCCTAGGCCGTAGTCTAAGTGAGGTAAGACAACAGCTTTATAGATGGCAGGAAACAAGGATTTAGAGATAGACCGCTTATTTGAAATGAGCTGCTAGGATTTCTAGCTCATTTTGCCCGTAATACTTTTTATATGTTTTGAGAAGAAAAGGGTCTCATCAAGGTGTACACCAAGATAGCAAAAAGTGTTTGCTCTCTCAATGACACCCACTTTAGAATCAAGATGTTTCAAAGCAATGGTCGGATCTACGTTACGTTTACCTTTAAATTTAGCTGGCTTTTTAAAAAACAAAATTTTAGTTTTAGTGTTGTTAATGGAAAGGTCGTTGCTTGTACACCTCGTGGACTTCCGAGAGTTTATCTTTAATTTGGCCTATAGAGATAAGGAAGAGTTGTATCCACGAATGTGGCTGCAACATCGTCCGCAAAGGATTGGGCCATATCAGTGAGTATAGATGTGAGGTCATCAAAGTACAAAATGAATAGCAAGGGACCAAGTACTGATTCTTGAGGTACCCCAGCCAGCAGTGTAAAGCTGTCAGAAATAAAGTCTCCCAGATTAATTTTGTACTGGCGGTCAAGGAAATAGCTAGCTATTAATTTAAGCAGGTAAGTAGGAAAACGGAAAGTATTTTGCAGCTTGTCCAAGAGTTTTTGGTAGGTGATAGAACTATAAGCTTTAGTAAGAACAAGGAAGACAGTTGCAGTAAGGAGGTTTTTATTAAGGTGACTGTATAGAAGCTGTACCTGATGTGCTATAGCGTGGAAAGTCGACCGACCATGTCTAAAGCCATATTGAAGCGGGTTTAATGTTATATTATGTTCTAGAAGATGAGTGAGTATTAGTTGGACAATAACTTTTTCATAAACCTTAAAAAGAAAAGGCAGCACCGAAATAGGACGATAAGAGAGATGGTTGGATGGGTTTCCACTCTTTTTTGATATTGGTGTTATCGTCTCCTTTTTCCATTAAGAAGGGAAAGTCCCAGAGATCAATGACTTATGGAATATATCAGTAATTATGGGAAGGAGTTCGGGAGCAAACTTCTTGATTTCTTTAGCCGGAACAGAAGTGACGTTGTTAGCAGTATCAGATTTCGTACATTGGATTGAGGACATAATGGAATTAAAATTAAATTCGGGAAAAAATGACGGCCCCAAACTGGCATGGTAATTAATAAGAAATTGAGTAGGATCAGGCCTTGCAACAGTGAAGGCATTAGCCAGTGCTGTGCAGATGAGTTTATGGTCCGTTATGCTAACATTATCAACACTGAAGGAATTTATGCGTTTGAAGTGGTCAGCTTCTCCGTTGAGCTGCATATAAAGTTTCCAAGAGTCTTTAGGGGTGGGAGAATCATAGAACTTATTTTCAAAATACTCATTTTCAGCATGTTTTAGCTGGCCATTTAGGGAGTTCCTTTTGGATTTATAGGTTTCTTCAATGTCGAAATATTGTCCAAGAAGGTTTGTAGGCTCTGTTGAGTCAATGATTTTGGAGTCCAAAACTGTCAGTTTTTTACGTAAGGCAATCACTTCGTGTAATAGACGTTTGAGATCACCAGTCAGCCAAGGGGAAGCTGCCCTTGATCTGACTCTCTTGGTGATTTTAGGACAATATTTGTCCATCATGAGGTAGGTAATTCGGTAGAAGTGGGATACCTTGGAGTCCACATGAATGGCTTCTCGGACGGTTTTATAGGTATTGTTATGAGAGAAGTCGGCTTTGAGGTTAGGGTTTTCAATGTCCTTGTAATTCCTGGTATTTATAATTTTGGGAGCAAAGTGTAGTTTAGGTTTCTTGATAATTAAACAAATCAGGTGGTGATCTGTAAAGGTAACAGGAATTACCCCCGATTGCTTGGCGTGTTTATTCTTGGAGTAATAAATGTGGTCAATTAGCGATTTAGAACCAGAATAAACTCTAGTATTCTCTTTAATTAATTGTGTAAGACCATGGGCATTCATGTTATTTATTATTTTCTGTGAGGCAGGAGGGGAAGAAATTAAATTTATGTTGAAGTCGCCAAGTATGCAAATGTTAAATGAAATTTCTCTAATTTGCAACATTAATTTGTTAAGAGTAGGGATAAAGCAATTTTCATTGGATAGATATCCCGGAGGTAGATAAAATGAAACAATTATGAGAGGATGACTATTTGAAAAACGAATAGAATTTACCAGAAATTGCACGTTTTCGCTAAATTGCATGTCAAAATGTAATTCCGAGCTGCTAAGTTTGTCATTGATGTAAGTCAGGACCCAGGAAGAACAATTCATGGGTTTATTCAGGGTTTTTTGTGGGAAGCCTGGGATTTGGCTGGGCAAGTATTTTGCATGGGCAAATACTTGGGAAATGTTTGGTTACAAGCATGGTCTGCAATAATTTTCACTTATGGTAATTAAGAGGGAAGAGTAACAATAGTACACTTAGTTTACTTGTGGAATTTCCCAGCGTACTCGGCTTGGGCATGACCACAACATATTCCAAACAGGTAACCTGTGGAAAATTCAATCCCTGAAAAGCAAGGGATAGCACCAAATAAGCTGCGCGGGCTACTTTTGGGAAATTTACGGGAAGAATTTAGGCGCCAAGACTTTCTCACAACCGACAATGAAGTCAGCCATTACCCATAGTTTCAATCCTCTCTTCCCTCTCGTGCAGTTAGTCTGTCTCCATGTCTCCCGTGGTTGTACCGGGCTACTCTACAATGTTTTCAATTGTTGAGTTTTTGGAAGATCAGTCAGCCCAGTTAGTTCCAAGCAGTTGGGTAGATTTGGTTAAAAACAAGTGCTCCTGGCCAGATGGGCCAGCTACAAGTTTAATTAAAAAGTGCAAGTCGGCAGACCAAAAGTGGAAAAAATTCCAAATTAGGCTACAGCGAACAGGTGAGTTGTCATATATTGTTTGCCTTAAAAATTTGACTTGGATTTAATACAAATTTCACACATTATAATTAATAATTTGACTTTTTTTAATTATAGATTCCTATGAAAAAAGGTAAATGTATGGAGAGAAAGGCGGCGGCTGGGGCATCTGGATTGGACACCACTGACATTGATTCAACAATTGTGAAACGAAGTATACTCATACGGCAATATATTTTAATGAGTAGCACGGCCTCCTGACTTTGCTTGGTCTGATTCATTCGCTTTTATAGAAATAAGAGCTGTTGACTCAAGTCAAGGTGAACTGTTGAACCTGGATAGGAATACCTTTCTTCAACCAGACACGCTGACTTCCGGCCAACAAAACCAAGGGAATGCTAGGAATTATATGCATGTAATTGATAAAATAAAATCACTACCAATTAAGCTTGTTTTTACAGTTGCTCAACGCACTCCTGTCTCTCGGATTGAACCTGGAGTATCAGCACTCCCTAGTCCGTCGACCTCAATTGATTACATAAAGCAAAGTCTTACGAGTGTAATCCGAAGACAAATTGGTAAGCGGTAGTACACATATTAGCTTGTGTTAGTAATTCTAGGTTCTTAATTTTTATTATCGGTTCAACAGTGTTTGAGAAAACTACAAGAACATTGGCATCTATCAAGTCTGTCCTAGCAAAACTACTGCGTTCTTATTTCTGGAACTTCAGAAAATAACTGTTTCACTACCAGTTGTAATAGGTTAGTTTTAGTCCAAAAATTATAATTCACCCTGATATACGATTAGTATGCAAGGAATTTCGAAATAAGATGTGTGTTAGCAAATACCCAATTGACAGCAAATTGATATCGATATTCGGAGTTAAGTACAATAATTCTCACAGGAATTTCAAATCTCATTGTCATCAGTAAGGCCAAAGTGTGTTCTGTTACCGTACAAGTCAGGTTCTAGTAATTATACATTGTCATCGGTAAGGTCAAAGTGTGTTCTGTTACCGTACAAGTCAGGTTCTAGTAATTATACATGCATACCATTAGTTACTAATTTGCAATAATAGTTAGTATGGTGCAATTTTTGTGTGTTGCTATATGTAGGATACGCTACTTGGAAAACAAAGATGCAATAAAATTTTAATTAAACTGAAGTCATAAGCTGTATTTGTCGGTATTGTTTAAATGCAGTGAAAACTATAGTATCAAAACAGCAAAATATACTGGGGCCACATATCTGTTTCCCCAATAAGAATCGTCGCCGCATACACAAGGGAAACCCAATATGGGATGTGCATTTAAAGCATGGGAAACTTTAGGGAAACGTCAACACTTACGCAAGGAATACTTAAGGGAAATGTATGGGAAATGCGCGCATCTCACATGGGAACTTCCCGTCACTATCCCATTCTGGCGCGGTGGCCATTTCCTACGAGTACTACAGAGCACTTCCCGAACCGCCTTCCAAAGGATTCCCAAAAACTGTTCTTCCAGGGGAGTCCCCAACCTCCCCCGCCAGTGTTAGTCACTATCTTGGCAAAATGTTGTAAAACCAGGAATATGGACTTTATCAACTGAAAGGGAATGTAGCCAAGTCTCAGAAAGAATCAGAATATCAAGTCCATGTTGTATAATAAGAAATTTGATGTTCTACTTTCAAATTATTGATACTACGAACATTTAAATGAGCTACTTTGAAAACGCCGTGGAGGGATTCTATGGTAATGTCAGTGTTAGAGTCCGAGGAGAAAAAGTCATATCTTTCTGTAAATACCGCATCATCATTTGGACAGTCAAAAAAGGGGAAAACACAACTGAAGTTTTGTGAGGGGACAAGAAGGTTTTGTGGAGAGTCGGCAACGTTTAAAATATTCTGTTGAAACTGTAACGAGCATTGAATACACGACCAATTGTCTAGCAGAATGTGTAACTTAACTTGTGCAAGCTGTATCATAGCGCATTTTCCCGAGTGGATATGCCTTTTGCAAATGTTACAGCATAATTTATGTATTATTGAATTGGGGATTGGTTTGTTACAATGCAAGCAAAGGTTCACCTTGCGGTCCATTGTAAGGGATGGTAGGATTACGCAGTACGGTATAGCTGAAAGGGTTCATAAGTGGAAGGCACCATATACATCGCAGTACATTGTATACTTTGTGACCAAGGCCATGCAATATACTGCGTCACCCAGGTCTTCCAACGTAAACGCAAGGGTGGGGATCGATAGGCCGGTCTATAAATGACCTCTCCGATTTCCACCACCCGCACAATCCCCACCCCCTTGTTGTCATTATTTACACTCATGCGGAATTGTCAACGATTAAAAGATATATGTAAAATAAAGTAAAACTGTGTCTTAAAAGTAAAATAAATAAATAAATAATAATAGTTATGAAATTAAGTTCTGAGCTTGTTGAAACTTAACAATTGACGACTCGCCGCTCCGACATATAATAAGGCATGGAAATGTCACCGCCGCCGATGAGATTCACGTAGATCTCTGCCAATGAATATAGTTCTTTTGATGTAGATTTCCGTTGTTGGTTATTGTCCGAGTTCACTTATTGAACGCGCTGGTTCCCCGGTCAATGACGGCTCCTGTCCAACTCCTACTGGTCACGTCCTGGAGGTCAAATTGAGGGGCCTAGGATATACAAAACAAAGATTTCTGCCTTCGGGTCACTGCAGGTGCCTTAGATTCGGATACATCGGATAGATACAGTGTGTGTATAGCTGGGCAAGGACGGGAGGAGGAGAGGAGAAGAAGAGATGTTGCTTCGACGAAGGACGGGTTGGGAATGTAAGGACAACTTATTTCATGTATTGTAATGAATCTAAGTTGGGCTCCATGCACGAGAGCCCAAAGGAGTTGAAATAAAACCATTACATTCAAGTAAGGCAGCGCGCAAGTTAAAAGCTAGGCATACCGCTAGAAGCTAGAATGCCATTTTGTATTAAGCCCAAGCAAACAAACACTGATGATTTGAATGAAACATTGATTCGGTCGTCGATTGATCTGTATGTTTCAATTGACCCAATCGTCCACAGCGTTATAAGAATTGGCTTCATTAAGGGAATAGCTTGCATTCCGTTTGAGCGTCCGCACTTGTCAATGAAATTTGCAATTGCAAAAGGTCCAGTAGATATTCTTTCAACTGACCGGCGAGTAAGGCGGAAATGTTACCGAAAAGCACTACCAAGATAGCGGTGAACTGTTAATTCATAATCGAAAGTGTTCTTCTTGACACCTGAAGCAAATGAGCAAGTTTTTCTCAGTTTTAATTTGTATTCATGAACAAACTAACACAGATAAGTATAAGTATAAGTGACTTGCTATTCAGTGAGGAAAACATTCCCAGCACCTTTTGTTTTTCTCTTCACTTCTTCAAATGCTGCGTTTTTTCGAATTAGGAACAATTTCGCAGATATTGCTAAAGCCGTCTTGAAATCTTCAGTATCCATCTGATTTGCAAATTGTGGAAAGCTCAAGAGAAAGGTGTTTCATAGACCTGCCTAACAATGAATTTGCTTTTAACTCAGCAGCAAGACAATTATTACTGAAGAAAATTTGTGATGCTGGATTGAATCCATCATGGCTTTGCAGAATATTTGTCTAATCGTACACAATGTGTAAAAGGTCCAATGAACAGTAAATCAGATGTATGTTCTGGCATCTGGGGAATTCCCCAAGGAGGAACTTGATCTGCCCTGTTATTCTCCATATTTATAAATGAGTTGCCTAACATTCCTCTCTCATTGAATATTGTCATGTCCGCTGGTGATGCATCATTTATTACTTTATATCTCCCTTGTAATATAAAAATGACAATCTTAAAAATAGCAATTGGCATCCGATTAATATTGGATTAGCTTGATTTAAATTCATTAGAATTAAACTTTAGTAAGACTGAATAAGTACTGATCGGCACAAAATACAATGTGGAGCAAATTGAAAGAATCAAATTAAATGTAAACAACTGCAAGTGCACTTCAAAACAAACGGTAAAAATACTTGGGTTTCATTTCGACAATAGGGGAGACCGGGGACAGTTGTAACACTTTTTACTTAGGAGCTTCTGCCGCCCTCCCACGGGAGCAAATTAAAAACTGTAAAATCACACATTGTTGGGACACTAGTTGTGTATGATTTGCAACTGTTTACTTGCCAAAAACATTGTTGCTTAATTTGTAAATTAATTTAAACCAACACCATCTTTTTTGTTACAATTCTCCCCGTGCCGGGGACAGTTGTAACACCAAACGGGGACAATAGTAACACCCATGCTAAATACATGTAAATTTAGGCTTTCTTTTCTTTATTTCCTATCCTTGGCTGACATTACTCTTGAACAGCCCAAAATCCGATATTTTGCGACTGATCTCACACTTCTTCTTTTCGTGATCACCGTATTGGCTGCAATATCCATTTGAACTTGTGAATATTCTGGGGTGGTCACTCTCACTTGTTTCCGACACATTTAAGCTGATATTTACAACCAGAAAACTAATTAAACCGCATTACGTTACAATTGTCCCCGGCCTTGTTGTTACAATTGTCCCCATTTCACTTTTTAACAAACAAAAATTGTTGTAACGGGACCAACTTGGGTTTAAGAAAACTGTTTGTGCACAGTGCATGCTGGGAACTTGACTGTCATAGATGTTAATTTTTTACGTGCAAACTGCCTGAAGCGGTGCAGCTTGTCAACTTTCCATGAAAACGCAAAAAGTTGGGAATGACCCCTTGATTCTGTTTTATAATTTTTTACGTGCAAACTGCCTGAAGCGGTGCAGCTTGTCAACTTTCCATGAAAACGCAAAAAGTTGGGAATGACCCCTTGATTCGGTTTTAATTGTTTTTAAAAAGCAGAACAACAACTAAAAGAATGAATGAGTGTGCAAAAGTTTAAGGTCAATCAGAGTAATGTGCACAAAAATTTCCGCGCGGATGCAAGCAAGGATGGCTGAATGCCGGCCAGTGCTACAATTGTCCCCTGTTACAATTGTCCCCAGTCTCCCCTACATATTTACAGGGTAAATTCACAAGGGGGTGCAGAGAAGCTGATTTAAGTGTACAACAGGGGGGAGTGCAAGTAACGCCTGCGCTGAGCGGTCGCCTGCCTGGAGCAGGCCTGTAGGGAGCTAAGTCTCACATGAGAAAAACTCCCCACACGCAAATCCCTTTTTTCCACAACATTTTACTAGGAGCCGTTCGTACGTGACAGCCAAGCGCAATGAAGCACTCGCTCTTACCGAACTTAAGGTAGTCTGCGGAGAAACATAGGAGTTTAACCGCAAGACCAACCTGACTCCCAAGGAGTCAGCAGCAGGTCAGCAGGCTGGACCAAATAAACTTGTAAAGCCAATTTATATTACTAGAGTGTAGGCACCGCGTTACCTAACTGTGTATTGATTGCAAAACCTGAAACTTCGTCAATCCAAATTACAAATATAATCTTGAGTTTGTCATCATTTTTACTTTCAGGGGGGAGTTCATTCCATCTGCCGCGGAATACCGAAGTCCTAACAAATCCGTCTGCAAATTTAGTAAAAGTGCTTTT
>JAAXYW010000595.1:0-33567 GCA_036851895.1 Orthonychiurus folsomi | reverse complement strand
ACCCCCCCCCCCCCCCTTCTGAAACTGGTGTTTTTGGAGTATGCGACTTCTTGTGCGATTATCCCAATGTAAGAAAAGCACCCAAAGAAATCCAATTAATGACTACGCGCATTGCTTGCAATTTATTCAATATATCGTATATGATTGTAAATTGTAATTGACATTTTGAGGTGCTGTGATTTATGAGTTCATTTTCATTCATTCTAAAAATAGGCCAACCCCAGCTTGGATCCATTTCACATTTTGCCCATCTGATGGAAAATTCAAACTTCCAATAAGTTTCTGCCTGGTCTCGTCATAGTAGAGCGGCACGGAAATCTCGTCTCCAGTCCGTTTGGATTCAATCCCCTTCTGTGAACATAAGATTGTTTTTCAAACTATGGTGTGTTACCTTAAATAAGTTACTTTATATGCCACGATTTTGTCTTGCCTGAGGAACCCATGCAATAGTGCAATCCGGAGCTTTAACAATGGGCTGAGAATCCGCTGTGTTTTCAACTAGTTTGATTCCATCAAATGAGCATCCCTCGAGAAGAAGGTCAGCGAGTTTACATTTAGGTTTCTTAAGATCCGAAGATTTGTTCCAATCGCAAACAAATTCGAGGTCGTCCATGGCGACCTTTAGTTTCCTAGAAATAGAATATAGTGTCATGAGTGAAAGCATGTAGATGGGACGAAGATCAACTTTCACAAAGGTTTCCTTACCGCGCGCACTGCTGCTTAAACGCACTGAGAAAACTTTCTGGGTTCAAGAATTCCGAGAGAGCCACCGTTGAATCCAGAGCGTCGCCTTGTGTTAATTTTTCTATGCGACTTCTGAGGCGGCCTGCTTTCCGCACAAGGACCTCTAGAAAATTGAGTGCATTCACAGGACCGTCCCAAAGCTTCAACCATTCTGGAGGTGTCTAGAGGCCAACCAAAACAATAAGGACTTCACTCAACTGCAGGGGGATACACTCAGGGCACTTATCTTACCTCACGCCTTATCAAGCAATTGGCCAATCTTACTGTTTCTATAGGTGGAATAAGCATGCCTCTCACAGCTCTGCTAATAAGACCGAGCGTACGATGAATTACTTGCATATAACTGACTGCATTGTAAAATTCAAGTTCAACAAATTTAATAATTGGATCGTTGGGCTTGCCATCAACACCCGGTGGTGGCTTCTTGTTTGCCAAAAGGAGGTTCGTGGTATTCTCCGTCTAACAGAATTATTGATTTCAAACTTGCAAAAAATGCTACTAATTAATTGCTTTCGTTTTAATTTACCTGGTTAATTTTTTTCCAAACATTAAGAATTGGGTTTAATTCCTGGTCCCATATGTTTTGATCGTAAATTATGTCACTGCCGAAGGCCACAGACATGCCTGAAATGAACAAAAACAAACGTTACATGCTGACAATCTAAGCGCGTGAATCATGATTCTATAACACAAACTTTTCAACTGCCCGATAACTTGCACGCTGACAGTTCTTTGCCATGATCTTTCAATATTGCCAGGTAGACCAAAGTATGATGGTTTGTCCGCATCGGACATATTCTCAATAGCCGAGATGTAATCCTGGAATTAAGATTGAAAATTAATAAATGAAGTGCGCTTTCTAGATTGTATGGTTAAAAATGGGTTTCTGTAGGCATTCACCCCATAGTTTGAAGATGCAGGCATTTTGACTCCCGCCGGCAGTAACTTCCCTGCTCCTTGCCCACCATTAATAATAGTATTGTTGAAATAGTCATGCAGGTAAGTGTTAAGGACTCGGCTGTCGTAAACATTATCCACTCGGCCACCGTATATTGCATTTTCAAATATACCTTGAACGTACGGCCACTGGACGTCCTTTGCTCCTGTTTTTCAATACATTGAATAACAAAGCCGCAATCCACTAGTTTAATAAATTTTGTTATTCGTACGAGCTGCATTAAACACATTCTCCAAGACGTCCACACCACCGCGAAGATCGCTATCGTTGTATTCATAAAATTTACTCCATCCTTGTGGGATGTAAGTGCGTCTTTCTTGAATTACAGCATGAAATAATGCCAGTGCAAACATAGACTGACTTCTCATAATGTTTTTGTTCCCATTGATAAATTTTTCCGACCAATTACTGTACGTATTTTGCAAATTCTTCTTTAGTCCTTGCGGGGCCTGTGCAGTTGTAATTCGTTTTAATAAGTAGTCAAACGATGCCAAGTTAATGGCCTGAATCAATTACTGCATTCGTAAACTCACTTCATAGACTAATTTGAGACAATTGTGTGCCAAAACCGATGGGAATTCGTCATGCGGCTCTGTAGTAAGCCATAAACGGAAATTCGGATGAGCATTCAAGTTGCGAATTTCTTTGTCCAACTTGTCAAGCCAATGGGTGACCAAGTGCAGATTTGTTAAGCAGACCCACTTTCCCTTAAGAGCTGCTTCCTTTAATTTTTCAATGACACCATCCGCTGTCCCTTGTCCCATTGGAATCTATAAATGACAACAAACATATATTGGTACTATCGTTTCACTAAAATATCAACAAACATGTGAATTCATACCTCTACCAGTGTCCCTACAGTACGCTCCGCTAACTCTCTGAGTTCCTGAGACGGATCAGCACCGGGTGAAGTCAAAATTAAGACGGCTTGTTCAGCAGTCATTATTTTGCAAACATCCCGCAAATTGTTTGGCGGAGGGAACAATGATTTCCGTTCTAGAATAAATAAAGATATTGCATTTTGTACTATTTGCACAGATACCCTCCTTAAAATCTTTCAAACCTAAGATGAGACGTGCAAATGTGGCCATCGCAGAATGTAGGCAATCAGGGCGAAGGGTTTGAACAATCATGACAATTTGGAATGGAGTCACTGAGTCCTTTATGTGGCGTGGTAGATGCTCTTGGCAGTCCGCATTATTCATAAATGGTAGCCATGCATTTTCATCACTCAGGTTGAGTAGGTCGTAGAACTCCGAAAATGCGACTCTTAGCAATGTCACTCCGAACGTTCTATCCGGGGTAATCCAATTTGGAACAGCCGCCTGCAGACTGCTTGCTGATTCAGATCTCAAGTCCATAACAAGTTGTCCCGTAAAACCTTCCCATTCCTGTAAGACGTTTTTACTCAGATTTGCTGGTTTCTAGCAGCATAAAATCAGAATGAAGAAAATACATGTATATACCCTGTCTTTGAAACATTCCTTATGCATATGATGAATCAGATGTAGAGCAAACGCCAAACGGTCATCTTTGAACAGGAAGCGGCAGACAAATTCATAAACAGAATTTTCCAATTCTCGAATTAGATGTGCCCTTCTGGAGTCAAATGATTCTCCCAACCTCTGCAAATTATAAGTACTTAGTGTTACGGCAAAGAACATATCGCACAATAATCTACATCTGGATTCAAACGCCTCTAGTTTACCTTGTTGTTAGATAAAGTATGTTTAAATAATTTTGTAAAAGATTCCAGGGAGAATCCGTACATTCGGTTCAATTTATCAATGTCAACAACAGCAAAGTAGAGATAACTTCCAGCCTCTGCAAGGGGGAAGTACTCATCTACTTCAGTATCAACTGTCTCCTGTACTAACATTCTTCCTTCGATTGCTTCTTGTATATTCAGAGATTTGGTTTTAGTCTCCTCTAGTGATCGCAATAAATCCTGGATTTAAAAGTTCATATGCAAATAATAATGCGTGCTCGAAATTACAATGTGAAGTTTTGGAAACCTACTTCATTTGTAAGGATGTCGCCTTGCGCATTTGCCAAATCTTGAAGTAGAATTTTGCCCAAATTAGCCAATTCCTGTGTTAGTACATTAAACTGATTCAAAAGCTCGGCCTTTTGCTGTCCCAATTCGGGTCTCTCAATAGAAAGAGTAAGATCCAAAAGCTGTAAATCAAAAGAAGTTGAAATCGTGCTATGTGTTCAATTGTTAGGAATTGGTCCAGTACCACCCACTAACCTGGAATTTGAGAGCCTTTACAGTTGTTGTAAAGTTAACAATGGTCACAATGCAAGCTGAATCTGGAGGAAGGGATGGAGTTGGATTTCGGGTGCAAAGGAAGAGCATGAATCCCCCGTTATAATCAACAAATTTATCAGCAATTTGAATCATATCTCGGGAACCCTGGCAAATTACATCTCCACGTAAAATAGGAACTAGAATTGGCTCAATTTCATCTGCGTCATTGACAATCAACACTTTTCCAAATCTAAGCCAATAAATATTCCTTTAAGCATATAAATTTGCCTTTGCTATAGATTTATTATTTCCAACTTGTATTTGCAATCTGACCTGACAGCCAATTCCAATTCTGTAACGAATTTTGGATCTCGCAAGGAAATCGTAACAGTAGGACGGTCAGATAGCGTTACTCGAAGCCATTCAACTGCTTGACCAGAGGGGTCAATCAAGTAAGGCCTGAGTGTCGTCTGCAAGTAAAATTATTACATCAATACGGGGAAATTAGTAAGTTTCAAGTTACTATTGCGGTGGCACAACATCAAAACTCAGCATAAAAATCGTACCCCGACCTTTCCAACAATATTCTGGCCGCAATATATAGCACCAAATCATATTAATTTTAAGATATTTGCAATTAAAAATTACATCCAAATTAGTTGTCAAGTTACCCGAAAAATAATTATAGCATTTTCGTAAGACAGACCATCTGACGGTAGGCCATTGTTTACAAACTTGACATGTTCCTGATCATCTGACATGTCCGCAACGAACTGGTAGTCGTCAGCATTGCTTACTAAATACTTCCATGAATTCAAATATTTGGTTCGCATGTCATCGGTTGCATCAGATAAGTATGTCATAAAAGCAGCCCCAAGCAGACACTTCATCGATAATCGAGCAATTTCCGTTTCACTTTGTTCAAGCTAAGGTTTTTATAAAAAATAATATTAAAAACATGTATACAAGGGCATTTGATTTAATTTTCAAAACAAACTTGATCTGTCCAACGGATGAATTCACCAAGTAATTTGTCCACTAGCATTTCAGCAGCCGTTAATGTAGATTTTGCGTTATGCAAAGATATTTCAATTTGCGCCGCTTCTTTTGTGTACTGGTTGAGTCGATTCTTGAGCACACTCACTCTTTCATCAACGCTTAATAATTCCGAACTCAGATTGCCAATTTGACCCTCAGCCATCTTAAGATTTCTTTTTTTAAATTAAAAATGACAAATTAGCAAAACCTCAACATTTAAATTGAGATGCAGAAATGCACTGCACATACGCTTGTAGTAAGGCTTGCTGGGTTTCCAAGGGTTGAATTTTTTCCAGCACGCGAGAATATTTAACATTTGCAACAACCCAAGAAGCTAGTGGGGCTGCAGCAGCAGAAGCCCGCTTGGCATTCTTCTGTTCGAATGAATCCTTTCGATTTTTTAGAAGTTTCTCAACTGCAGCCCGGTCCTCTTTTTTAATATTATGAGCGTCAAACTTCCTGCATGAATCCCAAAAAGTATTCAGTGTAAAGTAAATTATTGCACATGGCTGATTAACTCATTCTCATTACCGAATATCTTCCTTTACACCTCTTTGGGCTAAGAAAGTTTTCATGCTATTCCACGACATATCCATAATCCCCATTAAGCGAAGTACACCTTCCAGAATATCTCGAATTGTGTCGGGTGGTGCTCTGAGGGATCGGATTTCAGATAAAGATTCATTCTTTATGTTTCCAACAGAAGACATTGCTTCTTGGATTAAGGGCTCGATTTCCTTTAATTCTTCGTCAATCGCGTTCTTTCTGCATTACACAACAAAGCATGGGTAAAAACGA
This sequence comes from Orthonychiurus folsomi, assembly GCA_036851895.1. Taxonomy (NCBI): domain Eukaryota; kingdom Metazoa; phylum Arthropoda; class Collembola; order Poduromorpha; family Onychiuridae; genus Orthonychiurus; species Orthonychiurus folsomi. The sequence goes on along the minus strand of JAAXYW010000595.1, from coordinate 27,778 downwards.
AATCAAACTAACAAGCCTTCAAAAATACCGGCTGATAAGTTTCTCATTTTCTTGTAAGGTTTTCTCCCTCAATACTTCCATTTCATCGCGCTGCACATTGGCATTCCTCATGGTATTTGTAATTTGATCTAAGGCATTATTAGCCTCGGCTTGTTTCTCGGCTAAAATTATTTCTTGGGAGTATGCCTCAGCCTTGAGTCTATCCACAATATCCCGAGCGTCTTGTAATTTGCCCACGCCAGCCTACAAATGTTGAATCTTATTAATTTGTATCCTACTCTTTGCATTGTCTTTGTAAAATTTTGGATTTACTTGCAACTTGGTGATTCGTTCATTAATCTCATGATACCGCCTGATATAAAGAGCAAAGTAGGCATGAATGAATACAACGTAGCGACGAGGGGATGCACGATCTTGGGCCAGAGTTTGATAAATTGAATGAAACGCCTGCATAAGCACGTCATCAGCAGGAGCTGGAGGGGAGTCCGGTGGTTTGTAAAACCTGTAAGAATATAAAATGAACTTCCCGACACAACTGTAATTTGTAATAATAAAAGTTCGAACTTATTGAATATCAATGAAGGGAGAAGGCGAAGGGTCGAATCGCACCAGCTGTCCAACCACAGCAAAGTACATTGCTTGTAAATAGCAGGGTTGTTTTCACACCTTTGACGAAAACTCGTATTAGTATGGTCCATTATAAGGATGACATGCATCAATTCCCGGATTCCTACACAGTTAAAGTGAGAGAATTCGTAATGTTGTCTCATTAAAAATAAGCTTAACTAGTACACGTACTCTTTGCAAAAAAGGACACAGGTGTGCCCCTGTATCCCTCTGCAGCAGCTAATTCTCGTAATGGCGACACCATAGTTTCCAATTCATCCTGCGTGTACAATCCAGGAACCTAGAAGATAAAAGTGTAATTTATATTTTTTCATGATTTTAGATTTATTAAACAATAATACAACCTCCCCAGATGACAGCAGGCTATTTAACATGTCCAAGAAGACATCCTCTTTTAGTTGAAAGTCTTCAACAAGCAAAAACACCCTATTCCCTTCAATGGCAGAAATTTGTACGGCCTGTTCAACAATTGAAATTATAAATACAATTTCAAAATAAGGAAACAATATCTCAACTTGCCGATTTGAGATCATTTCTAAATTGCTTTGCAGAATAATCGCGTCCAACTTTTAGGGTGAATAGTGTCGCATTATGCAGAGTCGAAATAATAGATATTGCCGTCTTGCGCCCAATCCCGGCTCTCCCGATCAAAATCAATGACGAATAAGGGGCTGCCAAAATTCTGTCGATGTGGGCAACATTATCCAGCACTTCTTGAAAAATGACAATATTCAAATCACGATAATCTCTAGAAAATTGGGCAATTCCATGTTCGACTATTTGAGTGAGCTGTTCGAAATTTATGTTGCCAAGCATTGATGCGGAGTCACTCGCCCGCACACTTGGAGAAGAGCTCCTTGCCGGAATGACTGCTCTCGCATAGCCACTAACAAAGTTGGAGGCTGAAAAAGAGAGAAAATTGAAGAACATATTTTGCATAATTCAAATCTCAAAATCTTACAAGCCAAGCGTTTCATTATTTCAGGAAATTTGGTTTCAATGCAGCTCGAAATTGCTGCTTGTAGGATACTGTCAAATTTCCGCTTATCAGCCTCGGATATAAGTTTGTCACGAAATACGCGTGAAGCTTCATTCGCATATACCTATTAATTTATATCAATATCTAAGATCAATTTTAGAAAACAAGTAAAAGTCGAATTTATTTGTAAAACTTTACCAGGACGAGATCCTCGAAATCATTTTTCCCCACGGCATTCAAATTGTAGCGCATCATTCCTAGCACCACGTTGGTCAAGTCTCTTGCTGTGAAATCGTAGTGGCTTTGTTGCATGCTAGAGAATTTCTCCGTTAGATTTACAAATAGTTCCACAATTGAGATGCCCATTTCTCTTAGATTAGCATCAGATTTGGCAACAAGATGATTTGGGTATTCACTTTTCAAGTATGCTGTTAAGTAATTGCGGTAAATATTTGCTAATTGAATCCGCAGTGGTTCACTAAACAATTCAGGGTAATTATTACGACTGGTTCAGTGATAACAGTAATATGCAAAAATTACTTGATAGCGCAACTCCTAACTAATGCAAGGAACCTCGGAGAAAGATCGTATCGACCAGCGCTTGTTCCTGTCGTGATACTGGCTACAATTTGAATTCCATGTATCCCAACCCATTCTAAATTGCTGTCATAAAATCCAGCGTAAGTGATCATCTAGAATCAGAAAAAGTTGCAATTGAGTCGATATGTCTCGATAAAAATTAGCTCAATAGAACATAAAAATTAGCAGAAACTCAAACGTCTGAGCGTTACCTGGTGCAGTAATTCTACTAATTGACATGTTCCCCATTTATCTGGTTTTACAAGATTGATGTCCTTAAAATACAGAATTAGACGGTCCCCGCTCTTTGGCTTGTACACTCTTCCATTAACGGTGGTTTGAGTAATACAAATCTAATTTAAAGACAGATGTTTAGCATCCCCTAGATATTATTAAATACGCAATGAATAGTTAGTAGCCCACCTGTGAAAGTTTTTGTATAACATCTTGTGGACGGATCAGACTAGAACAGTGTATCGTAGCGACTTCAGTTAACCGCAAGTCCTTGAATGCATAGTCCAGTATCATTCTATGAAAAAATTGTGCACGCATATGAGAAATATTCAGTTTGTTATTTGTATCTGAAAATGAATTTAATAACACAAATCCTCACGTTTTACCACATCCCGCTGGTCCAACTATTACAAACGGCTGGGGAGTATCTAGCCAGGGCTGAATCTTTTCAAGTAGTTTCTTTACTGTTCCAGTTCTGACAAGCGGAAGGTTCTGCGGATTGATTTCAGTACGTTCGTGAGATAGGTCTGAATCTTCATAGGCTCTCAATTTGTCAGTCGTCGGATCGTAATACAAATGGGTATCCTCGTTCATCATTGCATTGTAGGGTAACTTGGTGAGGCGCAGCACCTGATGATCATATAAAAGCCAAGTTGCAATTGAACAAAACTTTAATCATATTTAAAGTCTCACTTGTTTTGCAATTTCCATTTGTCCTTGACGTTTCAAGTGCACACCCAAACCATTAATCATTCCAACAGTCATTTCCGCTAAATTTTTAACACCATTCAGTTGAGACAGAGCGTTCCTTAATATACTAATCTTTGGGATGTTAACTGCTGGGTCGTTTTGTTCGTCAACAAAGTCCAATACTGAAATATGGAATTTATATAAATTTAATAATTGATGTTGATAAAATTCAATAACCTACAAATTACCTTGATAGAGATAAGTATCTATTAGTTCCGGCATTATTTGTTCTGTCACTTCCGGTTGATCTCTCAGCCAACATGCAACTACTCCTTTCATATCTGTGTCTTCGTCACTAAAATATGCATCAAGTTTTTTTGGGTTAAAGAAATGTAATATTTTGCCGTTTCCTTCGGCTAAATTATTAACAAACCTCATAAAAATCATCCCCATTCGGGAAATTGTTGCAGGAGATGCATAGCTCAAGTCATGTGTTTCAAACAAAAAATTGACGTTAGGACCAAATTTTATTCGCCAGCCAGAGGGAAGTGTTAAAAGGCGATTGTCATCCAAAACGGAGTTGAGGGATTCTACCCAATCCGGGTCAATGTCACCATCCAAAACAATCCAAGAGGTCACGCCTACCATAAAATGAGTCATTTCTCATGCGTCCAACTAAAAACTAATCGTAAGAAATACGGCTAACCGGAAGCTTCTGAATAGACTTGCTGAGCTTTTGCCGTCAAAACCCCATCCGTCCACTGCCGAGTGTCGAGATTAATATGACCGAGCAGCTGAGACTTGCTCATTGCTTTTGGATTGATTATGTGGGTCTTCAGGGAATTTCCCAATTTGGTAAGAGCCTGCAAAATGAGTGTCAGACGTTACATTACTACAGTTTGAACTTTTTAAGTTTAAACGTTTTCAAATATGTGGCTAACCCTTTTCAATAATTGACATATTGTGGATTTCCCACAACTAGGTGGTCCTACTACAACTACTCCCATTCTCTGCTGCAGCTGCTCATACAATTCCAAGCATTTTCTCACCTAATATCATAATAATGTATTTAGCGCAATGATTTTTAGACTATGTATTGGATGTGCATACTTGATTTTCATTTGGATGAAGTCTCATTTCGAGGGCTACTTCTCGGACGCTTTGGGCTAGTTCGTCATAACCTAAATCCTTGAATGTAACATCCGCAAATACATCCTTAATCAGATGATCAAATCCAAAAGAATCAGCATAAGTCAATTTTGGGAGCGTGTTCAGCCTTAGCGTAGAAACAACAACATCGGATTCGTCCTTTTCAGACACTTTGTCTTGCTTTTTCTTAAAAGTCCGGAGGGCATTTCCACATCCTTTCAAAACTGTTTTGAGCGCTCTTAGTCCCCAATCATAGTGCTTCTGTGGTGTCAGGACCCTGGTTGCTAATGTGTAGACTTCCACTAATTTCCTCCCAATTCGTTTCGCATACTTGAATCCTTCAGTCAAAAGTATGACTTCGGCAATTAATTCATTATCCGGTGAAGACATCACAACTGGACGGAAGAGTTGTTTGAGATTGTCTGGTAATTTATTTCTACCACCGTATCCTTTCCCGGCGGGGTTTAGTGTAACAAATATCCCTGCATTTGAGTCTAACTCTACAGTTTCATCCATTATTCGAACAGTTTTACAGTCCCCCTGTTTTAAGGCCGTTTGAATTGGTTGGATTTGGACTGACACAGCGGACAACGTCGCGCCTTCTAAACGATTAAATTCGTCAAAGCATCCTAAACAAATTAATAGAATATTGAACATATCCATTAATACATTCATCAATACTGAATATTAACTAAGTATTATTAATGAGCTTACCCCAAGCACCACATTTTACAAGACCGATAAAAATCCGCCCAATCGCTTTGACATCAATTCCCTGAAGAAAAAAATTGCAGTTAACTTTATCTGTTTAGGTAATGCAAAAACAAATTTGTACTAAAGCTTACTTCATCACAGTTAAATACTAGCACTTGACGCCCCAGAAATCCACCGAGGGCTTTCACAGATTCGGTTTTTCCTGTTCCAGCTGGCCCATAAGGATTTCCGCCGAGACCCATTCGCATACCCTTCAGCACATTACAGTAAACGCTTAGATTTACATATTAAATATTAAGTTAAAATCGTATGCGCATACTTGCGTCAATGTTAAGAAACATTTGTCAATCAAGGGCGTGTAGACTAATTTTTGTGCATTTCCTTGGTACTCGTATGAATACGCAAATTCTGCGTCTGCCATTTTAACCGTTGCAGAACCGTTCTCCTTTATGTAAAATCTGAATGCAAAAGTTCAAATTTATATATAATGAATAAAATAGTTTGCTTAATTTGTAATCAAAACCTTAATTGCTTTTGCCACAGCCAGTCCCCGACGGACTTGATGTTTGCCTTTATTAGGCACTCGACGACGTCTAGTTGGTGAATCAAATCTAAAATCAAATCCTTCAGTTTGAGTTCCATTACGGCTGGATTAGAAGACTCGGAGACGGAAGCGTTTGTGTAAGCATCCAACTCAGCCCTCAATTGGTTCAGAATATCTTTCAGTGTACAGGATCGAATGGCCTCTTCACACCTTTCCGTAAACAAGATGTTATTGCACAGAGAGAGTATCTGAGCAGGGTATTTTTCTGGCGTCTTCCTGCCATTTTTGCTTTCAGAAACACAGTCCAATAAGGAAGACTTCAGAGTGTATATCATTTCTTTCGCAAGTTCGCTGAGCCACTCCTATAAAAGTTAGACGTACTAGTTTTAAACAATTTATAACCCCGATTCAATTCAAGCATGCAATCACGTGCCCATAAATTTGCAAACGCTATCCTTCACGCTGAACTTTTCTCACCTCAACGTTTGTTGTAACCCTAACTTTTGCCTTCAGAGGAACAATCTCCCCCTCTAATGATCCCATGGATAAAATATTTTGATTTGATTCATCAAAGCCAACACTGTAGATTCCAGCGAAGAGCTTTTTCAAATGGGCTTGAATTACAATGGGCTTAGTAGATTGTCCCAGAATCTCTAACAAGTCATCATCACCCAGAAAATAAAACCGTGGAAATCCCGACCGTTTTTTCTAGACAAACCACAATTTTGTGTTAAATTTGAAACTGGATAATCATGTCAAAATTCTTGAAAACCAGCAGCAAGATGTATGGCAAGAAAATATAATAACCTCTAAAAACTCGTTCAAGCTGTTCTGACATCGAGATAATTGATCCAATAAAACACTCAGGCGCGTGCGTATACTTGGTATTTTTAATATTGTCATAGCTCGGGTATCCTCTGAGATGGCATCCGTTATTGTTCTAAAATCTAAATCAATGCGACTGAATCGAACTTGTTCATTGTCCAGAACACCATGCCCAAATATTGGTTCCAAGTAGATCCATCTGTATCAGTTACAAATGCATAGTGACTTCACGCATAAGCAATTAAATTTTTTCTGCAAAACATACCTGCGCTGAATTTTACTCATGTTATTTAAATATTCGTCCAAGTCCGCCAATCGCAATTCCCAGTACGAAATGCGATCCATGAAGGCGTTGTAAAATGGCGAAGTTCTAATTGATTGCAACAAGCTTTGATTGTCTCCGACCTATCAAATGGTGTAAAAAAATTATTTGAACTGATATACACTAAAAATTATGCCATAAAAATGACCTTGCTCAGAATCTTTTTGAAATCTTGGATAATGTAATATTTTCGCCCTGCAGCATCTATGTTCTCGGACAATGTGAAACGAGCTTCAATTTCCCAAGCATCTATTTCATTCAACGCTTGCCGTACTGTGATTTCTCCGACAGCACGAGCATTTAAGTCCTGCAAATTCACTCGCACATAGTAAGAGTGTTAAGAGTGGTCGTGTCGAATCTGGGCTATGACCGTGAAACCTAGCTTACTTTAAGTTCATTAATGTGAAGAGGTATATTTTCTCGCACAGCCGTAAAATCCTTCACAACCAAGTTGGAGAAAGTGTTATTTGCAGGCATGCCAATGATTTGGAACAATTCGTACCAGTGCTTCTCAGTAAAAGAGTCCCCCCGTATATACTTAACATTTTGTGCAAACATCTACAAAATATTGGAATTAGCTTATTAAAATGTATTGAATAAACGGCAGATATGTATCATATATATGTATCATGTATTATTGCATGTGCTTACCTGAAGACTCTCGATTTCTTTACAAATATTAACAATAAAGTATGGCTTCAGTTCGTTTCTCAGCTTTATATCCCACGACTTGAGGAACTCTTCAAACCGGAATGGCTTAGTACGGAAAATGATCCATTGCTCGGTTTCAAATTCGGCCAAGTGTCTTTGAAAATCCTCCACCGCATTCCTTAATTTTTCGTGCTCACTAATGTCTTGGTTAAGTTGATCAAATTCAAGGAAATTGCTTTCGCCAGCCTGAATTCCAAGACTTTTGCAAGAAAGGCTGAAAAAATAAAATAGCTGTTAAGGCGAAACAAGCTCAGCTAAAATGAGCTAGTGTTTAATATTAACAAATGAACCTGAGATCCTTGATTTTAATTTTAATTTTATCCCATTCCATACTATAATCTTTGATAATTTTTGAAGTAGTAGAGAATTCCTCAGCATTTGCCACTATTTGTTCACTTGTTGGCTTGAATTCGGTCCAGCGAATTCTAAAGTGTTCGATCTCAGAGGCTAGTCTTGCAATATCATTGTCCACACCAGATTTAACGTTTTGAATCTGTAGGAGTTTACGCAAAAATAAGGTTTATTTACTTCAATTGAACAAGAAACCCCCTGGAATAAGAAGCCTACCTGGTGCCCAATAAGAATTTTATGATTTTCCATCAAAGTCAGAAACGTTTCCCACATAGATTTGACCCGTCTGATGTCCATTCTCGTTCTCGTCCAAGTACTCAAGGCCCTATTCTTTTTGTCAATGTCCAACAATAGAAACGTGAACTGGAAACAGATGTTTTAGCGTTAAAAAGTGTGTGCATTTAGGAAATTGCAAGTAATAGTTCCTCACAATGGGCAAATAAATTTCCATATCAATTCTAAGGCGTTTTGCAGATGCAATGTGATCAATAGTTTCGGGCTTGAATCGAAGGCACATTATCGAGCTAGTCAGGTACCGTTCCGCGGTTGCTATCCCCTTCATTATATTATTTTGCAGCATCGCGACAAGTATATCCCAGTATTTCCGGTTGAGTAGTTCGATTTCAATACGGAGAAGTGCAAATCGCACATTGAAGCAACCGATTTGCTCGTCCGTCCTACCCAAAGTACAAAATACAAAAGTCAATTTAGGCAGGGAAAGAGAAAGCCGATGTGGTTCTGTGGTGCTGCTAGGTCATGTACTTTGATGCCCCGGCTATGTATCGAACGGACTAATGCGCATGCAATAGGAAAAGCAAAATGCGACTGGTTTGAGTACTTTGAAAGTTTTTCTGTAGAAAATCATATATCAAAGTTGAAAAGTAGAAAAACAAATTAATACAAGTTTAAGCTTTCTTGATGTGATAATGACAGCACGAATTCTGAATCCTATTTAAGTGCCCTGAAAATTAAATGCTTTCATTTTCAAAATGATTTTAGTAAATATTGCATACTTTCTGTATACACTAAGGTATGTTATTATAAGGAAATTCAGGCCATCTTTTCTGCTAATCTAATAGCAGCATGGGACTAGGCATTATTATTAGACTATTATTGCCGTTCCACGGCTAAAATTGCGCACACTTTTTCCCTCCACACCAGCTAGCTCCGCTTTAACACATTTCGTGCCGCATGATGCAGATTGTACTTCGGAAATCGTCAAAATGTCCCAAAATACATTCCGCACCCAAGCTTCGGAATTATTTGAAAATGAAAATGCATAATATAAAAATATAATATCGCAGTAATATCTAAGCATGTATAAGCCTTTGAACAACGAAAATATATAATAATGTACCCGCCCACAAGCAGGCAAGTATAAAAGTTCATATAAAATATTTCAACATACTCTGGCAAACGTTGAATTTCTTGTGCCTTGGCTTTGGATGTGACGAAATTAATTTCCCAATCCTCTGAAGTTCGTAAACTACCTCTGCAGACTTGTTCGATTTCAGAAATACCAAGTGCAACCCAAGTCTGGAACTTGTCTAGGATGGACTCAATTACTCGGAACAAGTCCTCCGACTCTTCATATATGGAAGTGTGCAAGTCGGAATTGCTGGAGTTCAGTAGAAATGACAATTAATGCAATAATAAAAATTTCAAAAATTGTCTTTAGTCTTACACTTGAAGGATGGTGGAGTAAATATCTGCGGAAGCCTCGCCAAGAATTCCTTGGAAGTTAGTAGGAATGCTAATGAGCTGTCGAACATTATTGTAGTGCATTTGTCGAACGTCTTCCAAAGAGGGCTTGAATTGAAGGCAGTGATCTCTGAAAAATACAATTGTTAAAAAATTTGTTAAACATAATTAAAAAAATCGAATCAATAATTAATTATACCTGTACGTTATCTCAATATTAATTACTGGTAATTTAGAGAGAATCTCCAGCAGGCCTAAGCTGTACTGAACTTCCATTGCCTTATACACCTGATGCTCCCAATGAAGCTTCCAACTCTTCATGTTCTTGTAGCCCTAGAATAATTTTTTAGTGCAATAAGATAAAATCAATAATCGTTCAGGTGGGCATCGTATAACGTACACGAGCTTCCGCATCGCTAAAAATCTTGCGAATGTCCCGAATAACATCATTCCATGGCTTTACATCAGGGAATAAATCTAGTTCGAATAGCTTTAACACCTTTAGAAAAGAAAACCAACAATAATATATATATAAAGATACATGAACCAGTTAAGAGGTTACTAATGTCGTTGCGCTTATCATTTATACCAGCACCAACTAGATTTAGTTGGTGCTGTTTATACTTAATAATTATTATTTGTGAAAGTTGTGACTACTTACTTTATTTTTAATACTTTCATGCATGATCCCCAATTCTGTATTCTGATGAGCAATGACATTTACCACACGCTTCAGTTTAGAAGTGTATTCATCAACTTCTCGTATATCTCTCCAGGAAATCCGGTTTTGACCTTGAACCATTTGCGATAGTGCAATCGCAGCGTCCAAAATCACAGGTCGAAATGGTGGTAAAATTCTGTCTCCAATCGTGTTGTGGAAATTTGCTATTTGATCCAATTCCTGTGCATATTTCAAGTATTTCTTGGCAACTTTTACCATTTGCAATATCTGTTCAGGAACTTCAAAACCCAAAATAAGTAATTGCTGCGAATCCTCAATCAGGGATTTCAACTTGGGGTTGAAATTTACTTCCATCAATCGATTTTTTTCATTAAACTTGACAACCGGCATATCAACCTGCAATCTATAAGTATCAAACATATTAAAATAATTATGGCTATCCATCAATAATCCAAAGTGTGGATTCTGTTAGAAATCAACTTCAGAAAAATCATTGAGTGAGGACGGCAAGATATTTTAAATTGAATTACCCGATGTTTTCTATGGTTATTTCACTTTCAACAATATTCAACCACTCGTCAAATGCCTCTTCATCAAATTCGTCAGCTACCTTCAATACGGCTTCCACATTCCTTTTTAAACTTTGGTATTCGGCTAGATCATTTAGTATAGCGAGGCTGAGGCTCTCAATATCCCGCACCTATAGAACGCATTATCAAAGTCAGTATTTTCGTCAGTAAATAACACATAGCGAATTAGGATGAGCTTCACCTTGGCTCGCATTTGTTTAACAAAATACAAACTGTGGACAACAGAATTGAGACCATTGTTGTTTCCGGGACCAAACTCCTTTGAGAGCAACTTAGCCGAATACTCTTCAACCACTTTATTAAGTGAATGTAACAGGTGTTCCCGATTGCTCAGAATGTCAAAGGCCACTTTTGAGCGGGAAATGAGATCTTTGTATCGATTGAATTCCACCATTAACTGTACAAAACAAACACAATAGCATTATTAGTGTGGCCAGAAGAAGTGACCCTGCAGCAGCGCTGCTGAGGTCCCGAGCAAAATCAGCTGGGGTGAAACTGGAGCCAGGTCATTTCTAGCCGGGTCCCGGGAAAACCCCGTGTACTACGGCTCCGGTTTAAATTCCAGTCAAAACACAAAATTCTAACATTTTTCTAATGTGGGAAATCTCTTACCTGTAAAGGGTTCAAGTTAGTTGCCAGTTTTGCTCGCAGTTTTGACGACACTGCTGCTTCAGCCGGGGCCAATATATTCTCAAATTCAGCAATAGCAACCGGCCAATCATTTTCACTACTTTCGCAATCAATTGGATTCAATCCTGTTCAAGTGAAATCATTAGTTTCAAATCCGTGTTGAAAATGTGCAATTGACAGCACATTACCCCGAAAACACGCAAAGCATTTCCTCTGACTCAGAGTTTCCGTATCTGACATCGGAAGAAGAGATTGCAGTTGCTTGTGAAGAGCACGGACTCTCAACACATCTTTGAATCTTGCGTAATATTTTTGCGTGATGGCAGGAATATATTGACCCTCTGGGAATGCCCGCCCATCCTCGTCTGGGTTTGGCCAAACTGAAGTTGTTAGTTTCCGGCACATCTCATTCATATTTTCACATATTGCAATTCCCTGAAATTATAAACACGCTACGTAATGAATAAATATTTATTTTATGGCGTTGTTTGATTTTACCCAGTTCAAGTTCTTCTCAGTTTCAGAAAATGGTGCTGTCCACACATCCAACCCTTTCATTGGGTCTCGTATTATTATGGAAACTTGACGAGCTGCGAAAAACAAAAATGATACAACAAAAATTTACACAAACAAATAATTGCTGGATAAACTCCCGGAAGCACTACAATAGTTTATTTTTATGACCTTACCAATCATGTCGAGAAGACGGTTCAATCTTTGTCCACTGTAAAATTGGTCTCCTAATTTCCACAAATCTTGTAGTAAGCCAACTATACCGTCAAATACATCCGTTCCGCTTGACGGATCTTTGTAAAGCCTGAATTTCAGTTAAAATTAATAATGTTGCATAATATTCAAAGAGTTAAAGAATTTAATCAATATATATGAAAATTACTTCAGTTCGTTGTCAATTCCAATAATAATTTGCAAAACAGGTTTAATTTGTTCCGCCTCAACTGGATCCCTCACATTTCGAAACGAGTCTTTCCAGAATTTCACCTCGTCTTCAATTGTTAAAATATCTGTAAGCAAATTCAATGATTAGATAGCTAACATAAAAAATACAAGTAAAAAAAAACAAAAAAAAACACAAAACAAGTCAACCTTGAGTTAGAGCCCTTGGCCCTACTAAATCCATCACTTCCTCCATATTAACATCATCATTAATCGTCGTGTCAACTTCATAATCCATTCTTTCGAGCCTTCTAAAGGGACTATCAGGTGCTATATCTTCAAAGTCCATACCTCCCTGTGTTTCGTAAAATCTTGACTCAAAACCTGCATAATATGTTTCCCTGTAGCCCATTCTGGCTGAATTGTCTTCGTCAACCGCCATTGCAGAATCATCTCCACTGTCCGTAGTATCCATTGTAACACAATTTTCTCTATTGTTTATCGAATCCATTTTAACACAATTCTTTAAACGCGCAAAATTATATGACCTGCTGGAAGCATGGCAAAAACAACAATGACTGAGTCAAACGGTTCGGCGGCGCGGCGCGGGGCACGCGAACTCGACACCAAACATGACTCTGCATTGTTTGTATTGTCAAGGACGACGGCGCGAGTTAGGCAACGTATAATTCAGGTTTCTAAGATAAAATGCCCGTTCCCATTTTGCATTTATGCAGCTTTTTAGGATATTTTAAATCTGGTGTAAAATTTCGGATTCATTAAAATCATATTCAAATACGCATATGGGCACTGGGCAGTCGTGCAGCAGAGCAAGGGTTACTTTATAGACATTAGTTCCCGCCCTACGATTTGAAGTTCGGGTGAATTATCCTGGCAACAATTTGTTGTGACTATTGTGCAGTGTGTTGGCAGGCATTTGAAAGAATGCATTTTACGATATGACGGATCAGATCGATTCACTTTCCAGATTCATAGCATATATTAAGCTAAAATATGTTATACTGCATTGTATAAATTAATAGTTTGACAAACTACTGCAAATTACGACAAACTTACCATTCATCGATGAGTTTCCCCTGCGATCTGTATCCGTAGACTTCATGATCAATGAATTTACGTTACTCTAGCACAATTAGAAAATAAAAATATATTTCGAACAACTAATTCCTTCAATATCAAATCAAGCTAAATTTTTACAGTGCTGGTGGTTCCTGGAAGCTAGAGCCGCCGATTCCGTGAATATCTCTCCGACTTGGGGGACTGCACTTCGCTCACATTCAAAGCTCCTTACTTTCGGGGAAATATTTCTGACATGCGTGCTGGATAGTGGATAGTAACACGTTTAAATGAAAAACGGGACAATGAATGAATGAATCAGCATAGCGGGGTCGGAAATTAAGTTTATATATGTTCTTCAATAGTTAAAAAAATAGTTATAAATAATCCAATGACCAAAATAGTCAATTAGTCATGTATTCGTATTCGTAGTGTTTATGCTCTCCTCAGAATAATCAACTTTTGCAAAGCTGAAATGAAACAAGTTCTACTGCTAAGATTGTCAGTGATGGAAAACAATCTTAAAATATTCTAAAGTCTGAATTGTGAATAGCATTTTTGAACCTGTACACTATACAGGATCAACGGTAGTGCGAATTTACAACAAATAAACCGATGTGTGTAGTGCTGTAAACATCAATTGTTTTCGGCAACTATGTACTGGCGATGGCAAATCACAGTATAAAGTTAATTCTGTGCAGCTACCCTGTTCTTATGTAATCGGCAATCCAAGCGTAAATAGTAAAAAATCTGTTTTCCGAAAAAAATGGGGATTACTAAGCTTAATGTATTGTAACTAGGCTTCATAACTTTAAAAACGAAGATATCAAAGCAATTTCTGCCATTACAACAACCACATCAATCAGAAGTTGTATACATTAAAATCTGGAAATCCTGAGCCCAGCAAAGTCGATTGGAGAAATTTTTAAGCAATATTTAATTAAGCATTCATACATGGAATTTTTTTGCGCGAGGTTATATGGGTATATGGTGGTTCGATAAGTGTAAAGTGTCCTGGCATTAGAAAAAGATAAGACAGATTCATTTTACCGGAGTCCAGTTTGTCTTGAATAAATATATATGGAAATGGTATTTATTTGGATGCGTTCAATTGTTAGATTGCCAGTACTAATGCATTTAATTCGTATTCTATTTACACTGTGCACAAGTGCATCAAATCACAAGAACAAGAACATGTAATCGTAGAATTAAGGGTGCAATAGAAAGCCAACGATAAGCTCAATCATACTCACATGAAAAATTACAAGAAATGATAAGTTTATGGACGTCTAGCAATAAAATTTCACCATTTCTTCCTCGCGTATACACTTTCATTCTCCATTATTCTCCAATCATTCCACTTCAAACACCATCTATAACCAAGCGGTGTTAATTAATACAAACACAATTGAATCAAAAAGACTAGACCACTAGGCGACTTAGAAAAACACAACAGCTGCAAGAAAGGGTAATTATTATTTTAATTGTTAATTGTAACAATCATCAGCTTGCCGTTCTACTTACAACGCTTGTTTCATTCTGCATGATTCATCTTACATTAGTCATCAATTTGCCTCAAACCCCTAAACCACCACCTGCGTGCCATTTTATTGACATTATTCACAACAGACTCCAAATTGTGTCATTCGAATCTTCTCTTCCTGCGTTTTCTCAAGTATCCGCTGCGCTGCTGTAAGACAAAGTTGTTTGCCTCCTTGGAATTACATCTCAGCAAACCTTTCTAGGCTAAACTGCAAACACTTTGCACTTGGTGTGTGGAGTCTGCAGATGCTGAAATTACCATTTGAAAATGCTTACTGACCTTACACTACTGTGCTTGTATAAATATTCCAGAGCCTCAGGATTTGTCGACTTGAGGTTCTGCTTCGTACTTGCAAACACAAAAATATGATTGTCTTTCCTGTGAGCGACACTGCTTGCATGGATGGAAAATCCACAAATTCATTGTCTTATCTTAGCGACGGTTAATATTTCAATTAAGGAAGGAAGCGAAGTCATAGATTAGTTTAGGAATATACCCATATTGATCGTGTATCAGGTATCATAGGGTACTTTTGCTTAGTGAGCTCACGTCAGCCAACTCCTGGCTTCGGTTAGGGGTTCGAAGTCATGAGGTTCGGCGTTTACAGCTTGGGGGACCCAAGGAAATAGGTTGGTGATATACCCAGTATATTTGGATGGATGTCGTCCTCACTCCTGGCAAGAAGGGAAAGAGCGGCGTTCCCTCGTTAAACAACTCCCTATCCCCATTCCTCATTCTCTCTCTCACGATAAGACAGCTTTACTTCACCAACCAACTAATGAAAAAAAAACCATTCACACAGCATTCCTCACATTTGAAACCCTTTCCAGTCGGTTCTTACGTGTTTTACAAAAATGGAAGCCGTTTCCGTTTCATCATCAGACGATAAAGAGGATGAGGAAACGACGACGGCAAATAGGGATTTGCCATGTGTTGTGTGTTTAAAACTGTTCAACCAGGATAAAACTTTGGAAGTTCAAGCAGGTCTGACGAGTTCTACGTGCGCCAAATTGTTTCGATTGTTTTATTCTGAAGTTGTGGACATTCGGGGAATCAAACAACCTCAACCGGTGTATGATTTCACCAGAGAATGTTTGCCATTTTGCGATTTATGTAGAGCGATCATGATCAAAGGATTAAAGCTTGGGGAACACATAAGGAAAGCTCATGACATTCTATTGGCAACAATGTCGAGGATAAGGCACAAGGTTGCCGAATCTCCTGACGAAAATCAGGGTAGTGAGAATCAAGACCTCTGGGCGAATCACAAGCTCGGACTTCTCCGATGCCAAGTTACCAGAAGTAAGGCTTTGACAATTAAATGAAAGTGGGTTAGCTATGGTTTCCCTTCCTTACTACTGCAATGCTTTGTAAACGTACCTGCCCTGCAAGTTCTCATGCAGTACTTGACACTCATATTTTGCTTTTCCGAAAATACTTCTCTGGCCTTATTTAATAATTAAAATAACCCGACTTCCATTCCCGTACACTCCATCCCAATACCCAATACATACCATATTGAATGTCCCGTTTGGGCGTCTCTGAAAAAAACTGGCATGTGAATACCTAGAACTGCTATTCTTAACAGAGATCCCTCTGAAGCAACACCTTTGAGAACGCAAAATGACGTAAATTCTGAAGTTTCGACTGTAATTAAATGTAACTTCATTTCAGGTTGTAAAGAACAAGCGCTAAATGATGTAGACGCTGAGAAGTTTAGTGATGGGATTGCACAGGATCTTGATTCTATAATCGAAGAGCGGCCTATTCAGAAGGGCACGTACAAAGTTATGGTTGCCCGTACCAGGTGCCTGCTAAGAAATAGTTATATTTATTGAATCAGTTGAATGATTTTTCCAACCTGCCCACAAACTGGTTATAATTTTCTGTTTTGCTTGCAGAACCAGCCCATTGGCTACAGCTACAGAGTTTGAAGGTGCTGAGTTGACCGTTCCCCAATGTTTAATCCAATCGTCGTCCAATGAGACTGATAACGTTGGAAATGAAGGTTTTACAAATAATGTCTCAAGCACAGTTGAGGAGAATGCGGCGGAGTATTCCTGCGCTCCCGAGACGTATAGCGATTTTTGTAGTAGCCCATCTTCATGTAGTCAAAATTCAAGCTTGCCTAGTTCAAGATCTACCAGTGCTTCGACTTCTTCAGACGAAGATGAAGCACCAACACGAAATTCAGTATCGCCTTCTAACAGTTCATCGCTAACATTAATAACAACGTCTGACGGTTTTATTAATGACCACGAATACATGAGCCGCTCTAGCGATGAAGACGGAAATATGATTAGGAGTACGGATGTTGAAACAGTCCTGGAAGGTAAACCTGCTCAATTTTTATAATGAACAGACAGTTAGTTAGGAATTATGGTTTTAATTGTTGTTCATCTTTGAATTTCAGAGTCTGAGACGGAATTGGTTCTGTTGTCACCGACCAAGATCAAGACTGAGCCTGAGTTCATGATTAGACCGCTTCTGCCAAAGAAGAGGTCGGCTAGAGCTGGGCCACTGCGACGAGTTCAGAAAGCGGTTAAGATGAAGTACACTGTGTCAAACAGATACCGGGGAACGTCCAAACTAAAGCCAAATGTTTGTGCTCAGTGCGGGAAGTCATTTAAAACAAACGCAGGACTAAATGGTCATATGTGGGTCCACAATAAACCATACTGTGGCCTTTGTCGACTGTACTTTGAAAACCAAAAAGGGATGGATGATCATAATTTGAAATATCACTCCGTAAAAGATGACTACTCCTGTCGGTTCTGTGGAAAACATTACACTTCTCGAGATGCACTTCTTCACCACCTTCGACAGCATAACAGCGAGGAGACTTATTCTTGTACTGACGGTGATTGCGGAAAGGCTTTCAAAACAAGACAAGAACTGAAGGATCATATTGCAATCGCTCATTCGCGCGGGGCTTTTGCTTACCAGGCGAACCCTATGATTAATTTTTCAAATCGGTAATAAAATATCGTAATTTTTCAAATCGGTAATAAAATATTGTCGTTCTGCTGTTGAAAATGGTACTAAACTGTCAATGGCCTTTTGAAATTCTAGGAATACTACGGATTATGACGATGAAATAGTGGATGACGACGACGAGTATGGAGATATTACTTTTGAAGTAGATGAAGAAGAGGAGTCCGAGATCTCATACGCAAATTACCCCCACGTGACATTCTCAACAGGTTAACAATAATTAAACTGCTTTTATAATTCTGAACTCCGCGTAGTTACAATTACAATACAGCAATTCTTGAATTCTTAAATTGCAGAAGATGACGACGATATGGAAGAAGAGTATCCTTCCTTGACTGTAACATGTGGCTTAGCGGCAGAAGAACCAGAACCTATAACAGAATTTTCTCAAGGACAAAATTCTTTCCGAGGTACATGTTGATTTTAAATAATCAAACTAGATGACACTAAAATTGATGTTTTAACAGTTCAGCAAGACTCCACTGACTTTGAAATGCCACACGGATCTATCCGAAAAGGACAGTCCACCATAATGCCAATTAGTTCCGCCAGCCAGTTAGCAAATCCTCCAGGTATATCGTGCATTGTAATTCGTTAAATATATACTTTCAACCTGTAGGACTTAAATTTTATTTCCTCGACAGGGCCAACTAGACCAAACTATCATACCATCACAGTGACAAGGCTACCGCCTGCCCCCACTTATCAGTGTGATATCTGTGGGAAGAAAGTGTCTAGCAAGCTTCAATTGAGATGTCACAAGAGGAATCACCCTGTGAGGAGCATCAGCTGTCCTATTTGTAATCGTTCGTTCAACAGAGCTGACAACTTAAAAGTCCACATGAAATCTCATAACGAAATCAAAAATAACCATGGACAAGTGAAGTGCAATGTTTGCAACCGAATATATGCATCACCAAAACATTTGGCAGCTCACGCATGTCAGACTCCTCAGTGGAAAGATCCTCCGGTTCAAAATTATAAATGCAGCTTGTGTGGCCGAATGTTTTCCGGAGCTAAGGCCTTCCAGGCCCATTCAAAGTTACACGCTAAAGCCAAATTTCGGTGTTTTTATTGTGGTGCCGGCTTTAGTTATGCGTCAAATAGAAGGCGTCACATTGTACAATTTCACCCAGAAGTTCTTAACCGTCAAACTAAAACCTAGCTCACATAGTCACATTTATATTTGTTTGCCAACAATAGCACAATACAATATTTAGAAACTGATTTAGTGTTTTTTGAATCCTTTACCAAGGAATAGCATAGCACCATATGCTTGACTAATAGATTTCAAAGATATGATATTCAAAATTGCTGTATTTGTTTGCCAAATTCTTTGGGTAGCAATTGGACAAATGTATAGCAGTTCTCATCTACTTCTCGTAAGTATTAATATTATATTTCCTAACTTTTGGATAATGTACTTATTCGAATTTGAAATCCTGTCCGTATCATGCGCAATTAAAGTTCGTACATGCAGCATCACAACTAATTGTGAGAGGTGAACATGCGATACACTATTAACTATTCTCAATAAATTAGATCAAGCTAGTTTAAATTTATATAATGTAACCCAAAATGTCTTCCTATCTCTTGATTATAGCTTAATATCTAGCTTAGCTGGCCTGTCCAACCTAATATCATTATCAATTAATGCATACAAATCTGTGTGATAAAAAGGCAGATATCTGCTGCTAGAAGGCTTGTTTATATTTTAACGTGTAAAATTAATTTCTAAAAATAAATAGTCCAAATGGGCTGTTGGATTCCCTAGTTTTGAAATATAGACGTTGTGTTACATTGGTTCATAAGTATGTATATGCTCCTTTATTGTCTTTTTGGACACAACTCCACTGTATTCATACACAGAATATAAAGGCAATAAAATAAAAATGTATCGAGAAATTAATCGCGTCACATCACAAAAGTCTAATCTCTTACCCCTATGTTACACATCACTCCTTGTCTAGCAGGTCATCATTGATTAGAAATTTGCATCTAACATGTGCTATAAATTTCCTTCTGTGTACTCCTTGACTGGTGTGAGTGCTCGCGTACTCCCCGGTGAAAACGGTTCCTATCTGGTTTTCTGGTGATCATCCGTTTGATTAATCTGGTGCGCGATTGCTGACGCTGACCATCATCCGAACCACGTCGTTTGCTTTCTATTCGTTCTGAGATGACTCTTGGCTCATGACTCCTTCTCGTCTTCGTTCGCTCGAGCTCGCGTCCGACCCTATAAAAATATTATTTATGTATATTCATCAAATATTGTTGTGCCCAAAAGTGAGAGATCAATTTAGATGTTATATCCGATGATTAAAGTTTGAAAACTTCTCATCTCAATTGGAATGCTCTCTGGTTAAAAAAATCAGATGCAATAGATATTCGTAAATGGTATATTCCGTAATTGGAAATTCACTAAATGAATTAAAGCCTTGAGGCTTATGAAAAAGAAGTTTAATTGACGAGTTCATTTCAACATCTGAGAGTACAAATCTCCCGGTCAAGGCTCTCAAAATGAATGTGCAGTGCCGACCTTGATATTGCCAGATGCGGCGCGGTAGCATGCTGGGCATGAGCTGGTTCAATGCATATAAATACCTATTGAAGTCGTGAAATTTATTTCCACGCGGTGCTAGCATCAGTTATTTTCTTCGAAATGAGGCGTTGAAATTCAAATAATCCAAAAACAAAAAAGAATGCGCGAATTCTGTTTTTTGTTTGGGTTAAAATTCAGTTAGCCTTTCTCTTTATGGAAAGCAAGCTATCAAACACTAGTATGCAGGAATGTTTGCGTGCCTCATAATAAGAAATGACGCGTGATTCCAAAATCTTGAGAAATGTCTACTAGATACGATCGGTTTTAATCGCTCAGAATTCCCAAGGATTTTATCACTTGTTTAACAAATTTTTGCC
Source organism: Orthonychiurus folsomi (assembly GCA_036851895.1). Lineage (NCBI taxonomy): Eukaryota > Metazoa > Arthropoda > Collembola > Poduromorpha > Onychiuridae > Orthonychiurus > Orthonychiurus folsomi. The sequence goes on along the minus strand of JAAXYW010000595.1, from coordinate 7,023 downwards.
TTTCCTTGGCACATTTTGATTGAGTGATACGAACAAGGTTCGGGCACGACCCGAATAATGATGTGTTTTTGTGTATTCTCTGACAGAATCAGATCACAGAAACGCAAATCGCCATTTCTTCAAATACATAAATATTTATATGTATAACGCTCAATTAGCTCAACGTAATTTTTTTTAAAAAGCGTTTGTTCAGTTTTTGTAGTAAGTACGATAGTCTTGGCCAAATTCGTTTGTTCAGTAACCAACAAAATCTACACCAGTTAACTAAAAAAAATCCGGTTAGAGATTGATTTCTTCTAGAAAATGGTGGCTTGGGAAGATTTGATTCATGTCCCTTGGTTTTGTGTGAAGTAAATGTATCAAGAAGAATTTAACCGACTTGAATATTAGCTAGTTCAAAACAATTATCTAATTTAGGTTTCTAGTGTGCGCTTGGCTCCGGGATGTCGTACAATGAACAAATACAATTTCCAACTGAGCCGAAGTGTACTAAGAGAAAGATAAAAATGAAAAATCTTGAATTCAATAGTTAAACGATAAAAAAACAGATACAAAAATAAAACGAAACGGAATTGAGATTCGCAATAACAAAACCTGTGTAAAGACAAAGTCAACAAAATTAGAAGCTATCACCGCTGTTCAGTCTAATTAGATATGTTAGGCACAATGTACACAGAGTTTTCAGTCCAGAACCCAAAAAATTTCGCGAAAATGTTTCAATAGCTTTTCGTAGCAAGTAGCAATGAGACTAGACAAGTATGCACCTTTGCCAGGCTTTCACAAAAAAGTGTGGCAATAATGTCATGCTGTATGTATATGTAATGCGGATCCTAAGATTAACATTCCTGATTAATTTCTCAGAACTTGGAAAATCAATCGTATAGCAAACTTAGATTAATTCCTAAATAATTATCGTAACGCGACGGAGTGTACATTTCTGATTTTCTCGTTAAGGGATTGTGGTATTTGGTGGCTGCAGTCTGCAGTGCTAACACAAGGGTAAATGTGGTTACGTGACATTTGTAAGCTCAACAAGAGCTCGAATAAACTAGTCAGTCAGAAAAAGAACAAAATAATATCGTCACAATCACAAAATACTAAAATACACACGTTTGTCAGAGCGCTCGTAAAATGTCCGGCATTGTCCACGCGTAACGTAATATATCGCAATAGTGTAGGTCCTAGATCAAACATGATTTCATTCAACCAGTAAACTAGCGATGTTGAGATCGTTTAAGGATATAACAGCGCTTGCAAGATGAGAAACACTTGCAGGTCTTAAGCCTAATTTTGTACAACTTATTGGTAATATCACAACTGAAATCAGTTCGGAGTTTGAGCAGTTATATCTAAGCGCGGTTATTATAATAAAGTTTGAAATTTGGAAACATTATGTTACTTGCATTCCGCCGTAACAACATATATATGCGACTTTGGCAGTGTTTTTTGTACGAATATTAGCGAGCGAGCAATGGATTCACGACATAAATCCTTAATTAAATCTACATATAGCTTAACAATATAGCAGTTTTTTCTGTCGATAATAATTAAGAGTGACTATCACAATTCACAACATTGATTGTCACAATAATAAATTTCAGAATGGAGGTCTCGCTGAGAGCTGAGTGACGTAAGACTAATATTTTTCATTTCACAATTCATTTTACAAAAAGTGAAGTCAATCACATTACATAATGTCTAAATGTGAACATAATTCAACCAATAATATACAATATTATATATATGTGTTTAATTATATGTAATAATATTTAACTAAGATGAATATTTCAATTCTTGAACTCAAGACTTCGTCTAAATACAAAAAAAATGCATAGTCAGCGACTACAATGCAGCTTGGGTCCTTATCTTCTTTTCTTTTACGATTAGTTTAATGTCGTGGAGCACGGTGAGCAGGATCCCTGTCCGACTCTCGCTCCCGTTCCCTTTCACGACTTCTATCGGGTTCCGGCCTTGGAACCCGCTCCCTTTCCCTTTCACGGTCCCGCTCACGGTATCTGTCCTCGTAATATGCCGCCCTATTGCTGTCAATCCGCCAATATGCAATATGTTAATTTAATTATTTTAAATTAAACAGCTAATGTATCTCACAAAACAAATGCAACAGAAACAGACAGCTAGTGTGGGGGTTAAATGGTAGAAATAGATAAAACTAGTAGACAAATTAGCGACTACCGAGACTACCGACTTCGAACATGCATGTTACACAATCAGTTCGATGAAAATGTGTGGAATAATAAATAGCACACCTTGCAACATTCATTAAAAAATATCAGTCATGTTCTTGTATTATGAACTTACGTCTCATCTCTAGGTCTTTCCCTGTATTCACGTTCACGACTTCGAGACCTTTCACGTGGATACTCATAGTACCGTTCACGACTCCTGTCTCGGTAGCTCTCCCTGCTTCTAGTCCTCTCTCTTCTGCTCCTTCTATGGCGATCTCGAGATCGAGAACGCTCTATGAAGAAATGTAATTATGATTCAGCGGCTAATTCATTGTCTATTTTGTATTTTCCAATCAGGATTATTACCGCGCCTTCCGGTGCCGTAACTCTTAGCTTCAATTCCGTGAAGAGTGTCCTGCAGGGAACTGATCAAAATTTTGCAACGATCGTCCTGTGCAACCTTCGATTGTTTAATGAGTGATATTGCCGTCACGAGTGTCTCAATGGCGCTGGCAAATTCCCCTATAATAAAAAGTTATTAATACAAATAGTCTAATTGGGCATACTAAATTATTTATAAGTGTTGACTAATAAATCATGAGTAGAAGCTTGCTTACGACAAGCTTATCATTAGTTCTACTATTGATATTATATTATTTATTACCAGTTGCCGCATCCTGGACAGCTCTAGAAATAGCTGAACTGGAGACTGTTCGGTTTCTGCTCATGACTTCCTCGAACTCACTCTCGCTCATAGCAGGAGAGCTTCGGTGTTCCATTGGTGGCGGATGGTATCCGGTTAGCTGTGTCTGTAAAGTGAATTAATATAATATAAATATAATAATATTATTACTTAACTTAGAAGTACCTATTTATTAAAAAATTATTATTTGCAAACAAAGAAATAGCTTGATGCTGCTTATACAATACTATCACTTACTCCAGGAGAATTAAATGGACCTGGGGATGGCCCAGGTGCTGCACCTCCAGGTGCGTTGTGGAAAAATGCAGGATTCATGTGTGGTGCCGGAACTGATGGTGGAGGGCCTCCAGCCATTTGAGGAGGTGGAACTAAGAACCAAGAGAATAATAACTTCCGTGTTTGATACCGGTTAAAAGTAATTAGAATTATTTTCAAACTTACAATTACCTTGTCCACGTATGTGTGGAGGACCATTTGGTGACATAGGTGCCTGCCCATGAGGAAGGTAGTTGTTCACTATTAAAGGAACATTGTAATCAAAACCTATGAGTTGTAAATAAGACAAAAATTGATGTGGAATAATGACAAGCCATAACTTTACTCTAAAATGTCAGTTCTACCGAATAGTAGCCGGCAATACTGCTAAGTAATTTAGATAATTGTCAAAAATTCAATTAAAAATTCAATAAAAAGAATCGCACTACTGAATTCTGGGTTGTTGGGTGGGCGAGCACTCCAATCGGCGTTCCGAGGAGGAGGTCCACGAGGATCCATCATTCCAGGAGGCATAGGCCCTCTCCCCATAGGTCCAGACCCAGGCCCACCGTGCATCTGTAAATTATTAAGTGGGCAAATGGCTCAGAATCAAGATAAATTTATAATTTATTTTCTCATCCAAATTTACAATTTCAATTATTTGCTCACCATCATCGGCATTCTTGGCCCTGGTCCAGGTATAGGTGGTAAAGAGTTTTGAGGTGGCATTTGTCTAGGAGGTCCAAAGCCTGGGCCGCCGTGATTTGGAGGACCCATACCTCTTACAGGCATTTGCCCGGGGCCCATGGGAGGACCCATTCCTCTAGGTCCGCCACGCATTGGACCATGGTTATTCGGCCCCATCATCATTCTCGGTCCACCTCCATATCCCATACCCATACCCATTTGACCTTGCATGGGCCCACCCATCATGGGTCCTCTTGGACCACCCATCATGTTCATTCCCATATTATTAGGTCCTCCGGAATTTCTTCCGCTTCCGTCGTTTCCTCCTTGATTTCCTGAAGGAGATGGCCTCGTTTTGGCCTGAGCTTCGAACTAATAAAAATTAAAGAACAATAAAGCGTAACCATGTTTAGTATAGCAAATTTAAAAGTAGTTAAAAATGTAATAACTAACTTGATTTAGTGCTTGTTTCGTTGGAGGAGTAACAGCAGGGTACTGTCCATGTAATTCTTTCTTGCTCAACTTTTCATGAATCAGCTTCAGAGATGAATCTGAGCCAACCGTCAGCACGCAGTAACCCTTTGATTGGCCGTTTGCACGATTCTCATAGAATTTCACTTCAATAAAATCGTTGACGCCAATTTCAACAAGAGCATCTTGAATGTCCTTATCAGATGTCCACTAGATATAGAATAAATACATTAGAGCTAGTTTGTGCGCCAAATTATTAGAAAACAAAATTAGTGTCTATTATTATCCAGTACATAGAAACTCGTGAGCTTGTGATAAATATTATACTCAAATTTGGCTAAACCACAACACTGGGAAATATTTCATACAAATTTGACAAATCTTCCAAAAATCGAGTTATAATTTCGCAGGCTTTAATACAATTATTTTCCAGTATTGTACGCATCCCCACTTTAAATAATTGTACCCCTGTGGGCTATCCTACCCACGGCCTTCTTGTGCGGTGTTGGCCAGCGCAAATTCAAATGATTCCAACCCAATCAATCAGCGAGGGCGGGTGGAAATATATCAGAACTTAGCTCGATAACAAGTTCTTAAAGATTCAACACAGACAATATTCAAAATATTGTGGCTTGTGTTATTCCAGAATTAGTTGCTCTAGCTGTCCAGTCATAATTTGTGTGTACATGCAAAAATTCAACCAGTACTAACCCATGTTAAGTTTCCAACATAAAGCTGGTGCTTTCGTAGGGGCATAATATCCCTGTCCCGGTCACGATCTCGATCCCGAGAGTCATTATGGTTTCCAGTAGAATGGACTTTATTGTTATTAACGTTGTTCACATTTGGGCTGGATTCTGCACTGATCGGACTGGGCGAACCCTCTGGATCTTCTGAATCATGTCTCCCACCAGAAGAAGAAATTACATCATCATACAAATCAACACCTTCCCCTGAAAACTCGTCCGCCTGAAATATAATATATTCCCATATGTAAACAAAACAGTCACGTTAATCAAGAGCTTAATGTTGGACTTTTCGGGAGGACTACATTCTCAATCTGCAATCAAAGACCCAGGACGGACCCAATTGGATACCGCCACTGCACTGATCTCCAGAAAAGCCACCCAAAATACATGCTAAACATTTTCAAACAGTATACGTCAGTAAAGCGTTTATGAAAGGCGAACCGAGAGCCGGAAAACAAGATCACACCCGCCTATTGTCACTACTTAAGACAATACCGCACAAAGACTCCACTTTCTTCAAGTCTAATAATGCACTGGATTGGAATGCTTAGTGTTAGTTTGACATTCTCAAACACTAACTTAGCAATTAAATAAGCCGACAAATCAAGATTGTTATGACTTACTTCAGTGCTGAATTCTTGCTCGAGTTCGTCAGCGTACAAATCAATGTCGACGACCTCCGCAGCACTCATGACGAAATGATTTATTTGCCCGCAATGAAGGTCACAGATATGAGGGTCAGCGTTAACTATGGACTAATAATTTGAAGGTAGTCGAAGGGAGGAAGATAAGGGAGGACTTGGCGGCGGCGAAGCAGACTTGTAGGATGCAGAGCTGAATAGTGATTGGGACGCCTTGCCCGAAAACCCTCCGACGCCGATCCTTGAGCTGCGTCTGTCCCTGTATTTACTGACTATACTTATAACTTGGACTTCTTTTATTATTACATCCACCTGCCAAAGCCACGACCGCTACTGGGTCCCACTATTTTCTCTTCTTGTCTCCCAACTGCAGTTTTCAAGCTATTGCGCCTCATTCATTTCCTCAAAAAGAATGGTTCCAAAATGTAAAACGCTGTGTGAAAGGAGGCTGAGTAAAATTCATTGTAATGCATGGGATACGTTCGAGGGAATATTCCACCCCCTTCAATAATTCTCAGCCTTGCCTGCAAATCAACGATGGTGCATCCTTAATTGTTAACACACTTGCGTGCGTGAATATGTATTTTGCAGATGTTGTTCATATATTATGAAGAGAATATTCTTAAAAAATGTTAACTCTCGTATTAATATTAAATGGGACATGAAAAATCACGGATATTCGCATAACACACACAGCACTCCGCTGTACCTCTAAGATCAAATGAACAAGAATACAGTTTCAGTCTACTTTGGCACACTACAATACAAACATCCTTTAGCTCTGATTTAATGCTAATTTAAGTGTCAAATGATTTAGATTGATTGGCCTGACTGAACGGATTCCGCCACACAAGAAGAAATATTTACAACATTTGAGCGAGACCCCTTCATTATATGTATGAATTCCTGCATTTTGAGGTTTGCATGGGTTGGATTGGATCGTAATAGGTTCTCTCTGGCGGCGGCGCGGCGCCGAGCCGGTCTGCCTCCTCCTCGCTCTAGGCGGCATGAGAATTGAGAACTTATCTTCCTCGACGACATAAGCTAAGTTAGTTATATAAGGAGTCGGGTTGAAGTTTGGAAGTGATTATTAATTATGATATGATATTTATATATGCTTCATATTCCTACAAATTCAAAGGGCATTGCACCGCTACCGTCTCGTGTACATAAGCAAAACCATTGTCAAGTGTCCAAATTTTTAAATTACAAATCTTCATATAAATAAACTAGCGCGCCTGCCCGCTTCGCGGGCAGGACTTGCGTGCGGTACATACGGCTTATTACTTGAAAAGCACTTGCCGGGGCCTTCGGCCCCGGACTCCTCCTAG
>JAAXYW010000594.1:0-33625 GCA_036851895.1 Orthonychiurus folsomi | reverse complement strand
TGGAGACTGGACCGTGGGTTATACATGTCATGTCCATGGATTGCATTGAATTCACTTTTTTGGATTTTATCCCATATAAGGGAATACGTTGTCAGGTCGGTGCCTTGGACGCTCTCAGTCCCAGACTCCATGAATTTTCATCTTTAGGGCTTTTTCAACTCTCCCTGTCGTCTCGTGTTTAATAAATGGAATCTTAAGTAAGTACCGATTGTTGTAATCAGGGAGTAATCAAGACTGAAGTAGACCACCAGAAGCAACACGTGCCCTTACGTTTCCTTCTCTTAATTTTATGCATTCTATTACACAAGACCATGTTTCCTGCAAATTCACCCGTTCTACCGTTTCTGGAGTTGGGGATGTGCGAATTTTCACACATTAGGAAGACAACAAAACAATGTTTGCAAATTTGCTAGAAATTTTAGTTTCCTTTTGCCAAGAGTTAGGGATTACATCACTTGGCAATTGTTAAATTGTACAAAAATTATTTGCGTTGCACTTGGAAGGGCAAGGGAGAGGGATAGTTTTAGTTTGGCAACGGCTGATGATGTTGACATTGAACATTTGGGTGGGTACGGATGAGACTGCGGATTAAGGTGAGTTTTGGCTAAAGGACACGTCTTTCTGACACGTGCTCCTTTGGAAGGAAGGAGTCGTCGTCAAATCCATAAGCTCAATGATCTTTCTTTTGGGTAAAAATGCTTCGTCACCCGCTTCCTTAACTCCAGAACATGAAATAAGTATTTATACGCTTCTAACCTGGGTTTTTCCTCCACTTCACTTCTTAATTCACTTCTCCCTCCCCATCCACGTTTGGGATCATCATTAGGCCATATTTCACACTGTGTTTTGACACACATCTACATGAGACCACACTGAAGACTCACATGGATCCATGACTAAATCCACCCTTTGCTCCCAAGTCTTGACATCCTCTAAACCCCATCCAAGGAGGCCCAAAGGATTCCCCGTCACGACACAACTTCATCCTCAATCACACAAACCTCACCTCCTCAAAAAAAAAATCTGTCACCCATATCGAAATTTGCAATGATTTGGCATGAAGATTAACTCGGCGAAACTTTCAACCATCCGTAGTACATGGATGAGGGGTGGTTTTTTTCAATTGGTAAGGGATTCATCCATCCATGGGATGGATCCATAGTTGGGTTCATAGCTTAAATTGCATTAGCAATATTTTCCATGTAAACAGTTGCAAATCAAAACAGTTGAGCTTAATCATTCGAATCCACCTCCACATCCGTACGTACGTACTCCTTCCTTGGCTTTCCATCCCACATTCCAAGTTCCAATGTCAACATTGGCTGGGGTCCTGAGATTCTTCATACATACATACATGTGGGTGCATGTACTACGTGGCTTTCTCCGCCTCATCAAAATCCATTGGAATCCTTTAATATCAAATCTTCACATTTCTCAAGCCCCGGCCTCTGATGATGAAAGATTGATGATTTTTCCTGAAGATGAATAAAATGTATGTGAGTTTATTTCAAATTATTTAAATTTGGCTACTCGGTCTGACACTTGAGAATTCTTGATTTTGTTGAAATACACTTTGTATTAAAGGAAATAATACACATTGCATTACATTAGTACAACCCAGGATGGCCTTAAGGAAAAGTCAATAAATCTTCAATTACTCTGGAATTGTGTTCCCCCACCCTTCGGTCCAACACCAACACCCACTACCGTGTGTGTACGTACGTATTACCTCCAAGAAGCCTTCCAGCGGAAATTAAAGGCGAGAAAAAGAATGTAGGTTTTTAATCCGACTACTTACACATTTGGATTTGGATTTCTAATGGAATATTAAGTAATACTGAAGGATGATTACTCACGGGGGAAGGTACTAGGAACCTATGTGTGAAAAAGGGAAGAAAGTGAGAGTTTACGTACGTACGTACGTACGTAAGACATGAGAATTGAATTACCGGATCCCACCAATTCCATGCATCCACCACATCTCCCAGATTGGAGTTCAAGTTGTGATCTTCCTTTTCCTTCCCCGCCTTCTGAAACAGACAGGCATGACTTGAATTTGTTCACAAATCTGCTCTTTATGATCCGGGTCCGGTCCATATTTGCTTGATCCAAATCATATCAAGTTCATGTATGTATGTGTATGTCTCCACAATTCAAGTCATCTCCATTTCACTTCCTATTTAATATCAAACCGTAGTACATAGCGTAATACAATCCCTGGTCGAGTTGGAGCTCAGGAATTGCATACATTCAATTCTTGGGTTATGCCATGCCATGCCATACAAATGCCTTTTAAGCCGATCTGTATTCCCCAAGTTAAATCCTTGGATGGAGACATTTGGGGCTAAATGCCAATCCCTGTCCGCCGGCTGTGAGGGATGGATGGTTTAGTTGATTTGGAAAAAGTGCAACAATAGATGATGCAATTGAGCTACAGGCCACACCTGACCTGAAGGATCCACACTGTGTTATTTTATGGGGCGTTTTTATTGGAGTCACTATTTCGTTTTTTTTGTACCCATTGGGATTGCATTGAGGATGAATCGGATCTCCATAATGATTTTTATTCATCCAGTCTATGTCCAGGGCATTGCCATTGCATTGAGATGCAATTTGCATCCTCCTCAAATTTCACTCATGCATTTTGCCAGGGAGTTCACTTCAAATTTTTTTTGAGGAATGTGCGAGTAGAGTTGGCAGAAAAATCATTTAAGGAAACTGGAAGGGGGAGCGGAGGAGGGGTGTAAATTTTACCTGGTTTATTTCCCATTTATAATACAGGGGAAAGGGAAAAGAAGATTGAATAAATTAAGGGCCAAGGCATACATGTGCATGTGGGAGCAGTAACTACGCGAAAGGGGTAAAAAAAAAGTGTTGTTTTGTATATGGGGAAACTGATGGTCCTGTTGAATCATTAAAAAACGACTTGTTTTACTACCACGCTGGACTGTGGAGTGCATTCATCAAATCAACTGATCTTCTAACAAACGCACGCAATTCACTCATCCTCATCTCAACCCTGGCTAGGATGAATTCCTGGGAGTCCTTCCTTTTATTATTCCTAAGGAATATAACCCCCCTAATCCACGGATTCGGAGCTTCCCTCAATTTGGGCATTTAATTTAGGACCAGGATTTTTCTTGGGTTTATTGAGCACGCATCAGTCACACGCGAACAATTTCATTGCTCAGCGTCGCGTGGGGGCAACAATTCTTCCATTTAATTGCTTCCCTCATTCCTTAGTGTCTATTAAGGCGGGCGGGTGGCGTCTTTGCAAATATTACGTACGTGTACTAATTGGTGAGTCAATTACACTTGAGCAAAAACTCCTGGGCATGTGATAATGTATGTAATGTAATGTTGCTGGGCACGGGCACATGCCATGTGCTCAAAATTATGATATGCTAATCCAACTGCATGTCAACACGTAATAGTTCAGTAATTAAATCCTTGCATGCATTATTTGTACTTACGCGGGGATTTGAGATCCTGGAAGCGCATGGGCGGTCGCCCTTTTTCTTTAATATGACATCTGGCAATCGGTGACCTGTGACGAATGGTTTTTGGTAAAAATTTACATCCATTTGTGGGTTGGCGCGACGGAGGCCAAGAGGCTTACGGCATACCTCGCATGCTGTCAATACGAATAAAATTTGAGAAGAAAACATTTTAAATGGATCCTCTGCATGTGTTGGCGTTTTCGTTAGCCTTGTTGTCTAAAGGATTTTCCACGGAACGTTAAACAAGGGATAACCTTCAAGAAATAAACAGGATTGATTTGATTTACGGTGGATACTTTGGATTGTAATGTACGCTAATATACGAGCAAAAATCTTTTGCAAAAGGAAAGCAAAATTCCACCCGCCTGGACTGTACAATAAAATATTTACATAGATGGGCATGGAGGCTGAGGCTCTAGCTGTGAGGAATGGGCAATAAACTCCATTCTTACGCTTCGACTAATAACCGTACCCTCACGCCGTGGTCAACCCCTTCAAATTTTATAGTAAAGTTGAACGATAAATCCAGTCCGGGTGTCATGGATATTAATATGTACTGTGGATTGCCAATCGTCTGCCCACCTGGATCTTAATTTAATTGGACATTAAATTCTTTTGAATTTTTGCGCGCGGCGTATCTTAAATTTCATACACAAACAGTCAGCCCATCGCGTCCGTCCGTGGCTTAAAGTGGCCTTGTTAGTAAAGGCGTCAAATAAAATCCGCATGTTAAATCATTTTTCACACTTGTGAGCCCTTGACGGGCCTCCAATGAGTTCCACACCTTTGCACTTAAGCATTTGATTGACAATGGAGAGGCACAGCGCTTGCATAAATTAAATTCGAAACAATCCACAGGATGCAACTCCCAAAATCAGAAGTGGATTTTACACGGTTATTCACCCTCCACTTCAATTCGAATTAAATTTCTTTTCATTGCTATTTCCCTATTTTGGCTTTTGTTCCATGCCTCCTCCTCCCCCCATGTGTTTATGGATACGATTTTCTCCAGTCCGTCAATAAAAACCCCGTAGTCGTCTAATGCTAGCTAACACCGCACCGCGCATGCCCAGTGCGCAGGTATCCACGTGACACACTCGACCTCAGTCAACGTCACATTTCTCGACTTTAATGGTCCATGTGAGTCGTTAACGTTATGTGTTGGATCCAGCACTATATTCCCTGTTGGATCCTTGGAATCCACTGGGGTAAAATTTCTTCAAGGAAAGGAATGGTCATCTTCGTAGTTCGCGGCGACGGCGATGTAATTGAGGCGATTTGGATTTCAAGGGTCACGTCACATCCACGCCCTATGGTAAAAACCACGTTGTTTGGTTTGAAATCGTCATTTGAGCGGATTAAATCCCAACCAGCAAGTGCTGAGTACGGAAGTAGGTAATAATTTAGTTTTAAACGAGGGATCCTGGCTCGGATCCTGTCCGCTGGATGTTTTGGATTTCCTCCTTGTCCTCCTGTCTATAAAAGGTGCTACAGTTTTAAGTACAAAATAAAAATTTCAAGAGAGAAGGCCCTATAGGGACTTGATGCACCCCAAGGGGTCTTCAGATTTTACACAGAACATTGCATTGCAATCCCACGTCAAACGTAGATGCTAAGGTATTGTATAATGTACGTTACATGCATATGATTACAAAGATGTTCATTGTCCGTTTTCCTTCCGAAGGAAATAAATTTCGGTGGTCAGTGGTCAAGGAAAGAAAAACAGAGGAGATATTTCTTGAGACAATTGCTTATGTGTACATAGAGTAGTATATATGCATATGCATATCCATAGTTTTTGGGTTGAAACTTAAAGTAGGCAAAGGCTAAATGCTTCAAAGGATAAAAAAGAAGTCTTCAAAATTTCTGGAATGAAAGAATGAAAAATTCCCACATTCATTACACGGTATGTGCGTACGTATACGTAACGTACATACGGACTGTGACTCCGCCCCTGATCAGATCCTAATCATCTCAAGTCCCTGTCTCATCTGATCCTGGGCTCTCCGTTGGTCATCGTCGAAGCTATTATGCAGATCCGAAACTGGGCCCCCAACACCTCAGGCCGGAGTTGACATTTATGACAGACGCCGAGTCCCTGAGGTGGTGAGAAAGCAGGTTCTCTTTCCTTCAAATTCCCCTGCTGAGGCTCCAGGGACCCTTCCCTTATCTCCAGCTCCGATGCAAGGGTCCCCCCATTTCCATGCATTGCATTCTAGGACTAGGACTTTGCGACCAACCGCGGAGGGATACGACATGAACGGTTCCTTCCCATGAATCCTCCAGGCCCTGGCAAATCCGGTATTTTTCTTCTTTTTTTTTACAGTGGACTCCAAAGCTTTTTAGCCCGGGAAATTTACGATTTGTCCAAAGTCAATGATGAGGAAGGAAGACTAAAGGTTTTACGATCCAATTAACCTCTTTTTGAGTGTGAGTCCAATGGCCCACCCTGTTTTCTCTCGTCAGAATCACCCACAACAAGGATTTCAGTGGACGACGTAAATAACAACAAGTAGGGAACACAAATCCGGTTAAGATTATTCAGTACGGCGCGGCGCTTAAAAATTTGAAAAGCCGCGCGCGGAATTTTCCGCGTCCTCGTCTACTTCACACGTACGTATGTATTCAAACCCCATTAGGAAGTTGAATTTCTCCTTCCATTCAATTGCAATTGAGTACGGATGGCAACTGGGGATGACATTTGACCAAGTTTTGACAACCTGCACACCAAATTTGGTTCGGGTGGTTTCATGGAGCTCAAATCCCAAGAGCAAATTTTCATCTGGATGGGCGGCTGGGTCATATAATCCCACGCTATGATCCTGGGCTGTGACATTCCCTTGCCACGTATACTGTAGTGTACAATAATAAAAAAAAACTTAAGTCAGTTGGATATATTTTACATTGGAGAAAAGTTGAATAATATGATTGCCTGGACCATTACGGAAGGGGCAATACTTATGATGTACGTATGTACTTACGGAGATGGCAGAAATGAATGGGGAAGCAAAGAGTTATTATTGGGTCTCTGCCTGCCTGGGAGTTGAGAAAGGGGGAAATGTGCCACCGAGTCAAAATTTATGAAGGAGTCGGTTGAATGGAGAGTGGAAAAATGATAACCTTTAACTACCCAAATGTAATGAAACCGTATCTGATTATATTATGGATTTAATTAGGAGGTGGGACAAGAGTGTGGAGCTACTCACACTTTCCTTTCTTTGGATTTTTATGGGGGGGAGGGAGTCCTATGTAGATGTACGTACGTACTAGTCCTGGAAGGAATTCCTTCCTTCCTGATTTCATCTTTAAGAGCAGTGCGCCGACATTGGATTCCATCCGCATAATCAGCCACCCAACCATACGTACTATGTATGTGTGGTGGAGCACCCCAACAGATTTTACTTTGAAAAGTTGAAACAAATTTTTACTTTTTCTTGAACTTCTCTCGTCGTCGTCCCCCAATGATGACGGGAATTCCATCACAATGAGGAATGAGTGACATGATCAGATACCGTTCAGTTACATAGGTTATGTTGCATTGGATACAGTTGGGTGTTCGGAAATAGGAAAAGTATCCCTCCCTTCTTTTTTTTTAATACAAAATTTACTTCCAAACTGTCACATTGTGACTTTGTGTCATAAACAAGTCACGGAAGATCCCCACCGTCGCGTCGCCTCATCCCAATGCACTGACTTGGAGCGGGAAAACAAACCCCAAAACCATTTTCGCCATTATTACAGGATTCCCTGACATTTTTTCAGTCAGACGACTCGATTGACAACTTGACCCCATTCCGCATGTGTTAGTAGTTTCTTTCCTTGGTCACCCATCTTCAAGAAGAAGTCCATAAAAAATTGAGACAATGAGTGGGCTGGAAGTACAGCAGTGGCTCAACTTAATTTAAATTACGGCGAGCAAGGCGCGAACGAGGTGAAGGCGTCATGTAATTATTCGGTGCTTGTTAGTGGATCCTGTAAAGTTTTTTTTTTGTTTAAAAAAAGGAGATTTTTATTAGGTCACTGAAATCCAGGGAGTCGTCGTCGTCGTCTGATGATGACGTCGGTTGATGTAGTGTTTATTTGAAAAATGGGTTTGAGAGGGCGGAGCAGAGGATTGTCTATTCATTACCAAAACTTGAGCGACGACGCTAATAATAGTGTAGAATTTGAAGATATGGGGGGATGATAGGTTGAGGATGGACTTGGCGGGTCAAGAGAAGATGGGGACGACGTCACTTGAGGCAGGATTTCGGCAGTTGAGGCATCCATGGATGGCTATTAATCTTAAGATCCATTGAATATGCCACTGCACGGATGACATGTCAAACTGGAGAAAGATTTCCTCCTCTGATTATGTATGATGGCTGGGGGAATACGTACATAGCACATTCCCTTGTATATGGGGATAGAATTAGAATGTAATCCTCGTTTTCACACTTCAATTCACCCTTCCGTCAAATGAATCAATCCTTCATTTTTGAAATCAGAGTCAAATAAATCCATAGAAGGAATTATAATAATAATATCCAACATTCACACCAAAGGAAATAAATAAACTTTGTATGGGCAAATGGAAAGGAAACGGTGCATATTTTAATCCTTGTTTCAACTTCTTTGTGTATGGTGTTGGAATTAAGAATTTTAAATTAGGAATTTGAACAGATTGCCAACTAATTGACTGCAATAATTTTTCTCGCATAAAAACCAGTAGGTGGGAGGGAATTATTGCTCCTTCAGTTCTGTTCACTTTCACAAATGATATGGTTTTCAAATAAGGAAGCGAGAATTAACAACATTTCCTTTTATCTTGCGACAACCTTAAGTTTACACAATGACGTAATTTCCTGATGGAATTCTTGACTCGAAAAATGCAATGTGCTGTGCTAGCGCTGCACAACTTTGGATTCCCCCAAAGCAGCAGTTTTCCTGAAACCCTCACAGAATAAATTGAGAAAGTAAAACCGGCCAGATGAATGCAAGGAAATCCTCAGATGAGTTATTTAGTTGTGTTATTAATGTTGATGTGGTTCGGAATAGAGTAATTACGGCTTCTGGGAAAGGTTAATTACTCAGATGAAGGCGGATAAGGCGGGGACTGGGTGTTTGGACTGCGGCTGCTCCGCTTTCTCAAATCCCGTCTGCGGCGATTTATTCCGAATGTGGGTGGACAGTTTGGACTTGAATTTAAAATGGACTCCGCGCCCGAGCCGTCCCTTCAACTTCAACCCAATCTCGTCAATTTACGATGTCCACTTTATCCTCCCATCATTTTCCTACCCAAATTTAATTTCTTCTTAAAAAATTTAGTCACCTCCAAAAACTCAGTTGCTTTTATGGTGTCCGGGTCAATTAGCTGATCTAAGGAGCGGGAAATTGCAAGTTAAACTGAATACAATACACATCCTCAAATGTCAATTTTTTTAATTTAAAAAATGGAGGGAAAATGGAACGGAGCCCTTTGGCTAAGGGAGAGGTGACTAAAGGCATCAAATTTTGCAGGACGAGGAAACCAGGAGGGATAAGTATCCTTTTTGGTGTCAAATTCATCATGTGTCAAAAGTGACAGTGGAAGAGCAAGTCTGATAATGAGGCAGGGCCAATCCGGGTAACAAAAGAAATCCTCATGTCCCTCTCCATTGTCCCTGCCCTTCCCCTCCAGCCATTATGTCACATTAAACACCCAGAAGACAATCTTGACAGTTTTGAAAAGATTGACAAATGAAATTGAGTGGCCGGAGACCCACGAATGAATCCTCCAAGCACCAACAATCCAAATCAGCAACCATCCTCCTCCAGCCCATCATTATTATTCCTGAATTATTTTGTTGCTCATCCGGAAATGTTTCAGAACTGCAATTTCCCCAGAGTGGGTTGTTTCGGAGTGAACGCTTCCCGCCTCAGAATACACAACAAAAAAAAGTCTCACATCTGGTCCGATCCATCAACTGTCAAGTTCCACGTGTGTGACAAATCTCTTACAAATACAAAAGATTATCATATTATTTGAGGACTCCGTCGTCTTCCTCGAGTCGAGTCACAAAGTGAGTCCTGGAAGGGATTCGACGAATTGGTCCTTCAAAAAAACCTCCGTCCATGAAGGACGGATGGACCAGAATGTCGCCGTCACGTGTTGTAGACGGCGTAGTATGTATGGAGCCAATTGCCCCAGGATTTCCAAACCTCGGAAGGAAACACTCATCCTCAACTCAATCATCTTCCGAGGCCCCCGATTTCACTTTCATTTCATGCATGTCAACCTCCAGCCTCTGTCCCTATCGAATGAACCAATCCGAGAATTCACATCTCCATAAATTAAAATCTTTCAATTCCTTCGCCTTCCTGGTGCTGTGCTGTACTGTGCCGTGCCGTGTGTCTCAAAGACATAAAAATTTGGAGCAGGCAAAGATATGGTTCAGAGCGTGGAAAGATGGGCCGACAGAATAAATAAATAAATAAAGAGATGTATGTGTTTTTGGAGGACGGGAGCGGCGGGTGAAGGTGAAGATCGTCGGTTCGAAGTCAAGGCACGGCAGGTATGTTGATATAATGGATTCCATTGAGGTCGGAACGGATCCCATCGACAATAAAATGATGAAAAACTCAGTTGGGGGTCGGAGATGAGTTTCCCTGACCTACGGAGGAAGTGAATGGAGGGAATCCGCGGGTGTATCAGTAGAGTCCATCTTTCCGACCCATTACCTTCCCATAAGGCACAGAATTCTTTGTTGAATCCATTCCAATATGCATAAGTAGCTTCCAGCTTCGGCTCCCAACAGCCGAGCCCTTCATTATTTCACAGCCAAAAGTCAAAACATTGAATTGGGAGTTGGGGAATGAAATATTTCCAAATCCCAGGGATCAACTTTGGGGTCGGTCCTTCCGTAAGTGCGTGCGGTGCCGTCTCAACCAGTGGGGAATTGTGCAGGCTAAATAAAACCGTATAAAATATCCACGAATAAAATGGCTCCTGTTACGTAACATGTACAACGTGTACTGTACGTAGGGTTCAAGGAGATAAATTGTGCCTGGGTCCAGTCAAAACGAAGCGGAATTGCTCCCTATGAATGCAGTTATGTCCCATTATGTTCTCAAAGTGATGTAAATGTCACGTTCATTGCAGTACTTATTTATCCATGTTTTTGAGAGGAGATTGGTTTTAATGGGCAACAACTCCTCAAATCACTTTCAAGTCTTTACGGGAAAAACTCGTAACTTTTGTGCTTAGGGTAATTTACTGGTCAAAAACAGAAGCTGAGGTGATACGGTTCTTGGCACAGGGATCATAATGTTGTGGGCTGGAAATTCTATGAAGGATTCATCCGTGTCTCTTGATTGGAAAAAGATTTCTGGGAATTTGAGGATAGGAATGCAATTCCTGGTTAAGATTTTGTTGAATATTCATACATAATCTTAAGGAATCCAAGAAATTGATTGGTGTCGGCATATATGGCTAAATCATTGCGCCTTATTTATAATGCGGATAATTTAATGAAAACGTCAAATGCCACATTCTAATTTTGTAAAGTATTGGGAGTGATTCCACACTTAAAAATTTAATCTGTGTTTCATTCATCCTCTTTGGTCCATGCAATTGCAATTCAACTCTCAATAAAGTAATGGGGTTGAAAAAAGTCCTAGTTCCAGTTCACCTTCCCGGCACGCACAGCCGGCATTACAAGGCACAAGGCAAAACAAGCCATTAATAGAAACCAAAATAAAAAAGGGTTAAACCCGTCAGCCGGTTCCTCAACGACAATGAGAAAAAGCACGCCACACAAGAACAAGTTGAAATAACGACGACCCGTCTTCATTTATATGTCGTCGCACGCTTAGCAATAATAACAAACAATTAGAGTCAGGTTGAAACGTGTTTGAATTCCTGGGCTGCCAAGTCCATCTTCCTTCAGAAACTCGTCGTCTTTATTTGACGGGCGGGTGGAGTCCTGAGTCCGGCAATTCATCTCATTCCAAGTCAAATCGTCTTCACGTTGACCATCAGTATTCCTTGGGATCAATTTTTTTTAGTATAATGTCGTCGTCTTGTCCTCCTTGCCGTGCGTGGCCGTGGTGTGAACTCTGAGGAAAATAGATTCTTATCAAAACTCCATACTCGTCCATCTCTCAATTCTTTCTCGTCAAACCACGTCCACAGTCATACATCACGAATCATTATTCCTTAATTCAAATCCCTCCACATTTTTATTCACAGGTGATGAAGATCATTTCCCAGCCAAAACAACTCCAAGACACTCCTCATCCCCAGAAGAGAATGACATCCATGTATTTCCATCCACGACAGTCACATCATCCTCTAAAATCTATGGACATGGCCATGCTCATGGATTGGGAAGGAAATTGCAATTAAATCTATCCCAAAGGTCACGTCCACGACCCAGGCTCCGCTACCGAAGTGAGGAATCTCAGGAACTCATCCCCACGAGGCGGGTGACGGAGGACGGCTCAAAGGAGGAGAAAAGGAATATCCGACATCTCAAATTCCTACGTCATTTCCGCTTTGATTTCTCCAAATTTGATTCCACATGCCTCAAAAGGGGTGGTCGGGGTTTACCGGCTCCACCCGTGCCGAATGCATTTGTCTCCAGGTTTACAAGGTAAATTAATTTATGCGTCCGTGTGCCCTTTATACTTTTGTGGTCCTACAACACCCTGACCTCACATCTTGAATTAGAAATGAACCTCTTCAAGTACCGCTAGGAAATCTAATTTACATTATTTCATTGTACGGCATTTTGTCCTTGGGATTTATGTCGGTTCTGTAATCTGGAACACTGCATTACTTCGCCTTCGGAATTATAACGTACGTGCAGGGGGAGTGGTTTACACACATAGATAAATTTAACTAGATCTATGCTCTTAGGGCGGAAAGGGATATTTGAATTCCAGTTTTTTGTATTATTTTCTTGGTTTAAAAAAAAAGGTTTAAATTCATAAGAAAGTGAGAAACAAAGGCAAAATATCAACCACATTCGGAGGGCTTTAGCTTGTCAAGATACTGCATGTACAGTACTTAAGTACCGGACCCGGTGTTAGATGAAAGTTATTTAAGAACAATGGGTAATCCTCATTTGAATTTCCAACACGTGAGTTCAATTATTCCTAAAACCCATGTTCAATCCATGTAATTTCTCTTTTTTGAAGGCGACGGAATCGGAACAGTCCACGGAACCGCTACGCGATGGTCCTATTTGAATGCAATGATGGCTACATATTTCCACCCGAATCCGCCGATCGGATGTTCTGTTCGCGGAACAAATGGGTTGGTCCAACCCCGGTTTGCCTTCCAAGAGGTGAGATCTTCAAAAAAACACATTCCCTTAATTGATACGTACGGAAAATCGGTTGTCAGGTGACGACAGGGAGATAAAATCCGACGACGAGTTAGTATTTCATTTTTTGGAAAGAAACATCTCCCGTCTAAGTCGGTTTCCCACTTTGACGGATGATTTGGAAATGGGGTCAAACCAAGTCACGTACGTACTACGACAGGGACGAGTGCCAAGTTGGATATTTACGGGTCTGTGATTAAAATTTCCAATTTAAAAAGAGATACGATGAGGGGAGAAACGTACACGTAATGTAAATGTAGGGAATGAAAAAGAGACGTGTGAAAATGTGAAGTATGTGGAGTAATTCGTACGCACGCTACGTGCGTTCGTGCGTGTCTTTAATCTTCACAGTCAAACACATACGGATGATTAATCAGGTGCAAATTACAGGGTTGGAGGGGGAAGGAACGAGCTTCCATTCATTTCAATTCCCTAAATTTACAGACAACTTTGTCTGTTGATCTAAAATAGTGGTGGAGCGAGATGGCTCCTATTTATAGAGAAATGTGGGCATGCACAACTTGTACACAACATAGCGGATGGATAACGAACGCACATTTTTTCCCTTCTGAAGGAAGGGATTCGTTTTTACTTTTTATGGGAAAGGAATTCACTTTCCATTCAACCCTTTCGGTTTCTGAGTACTAATCCTCGACTGTTTGTCTGTTGTTGGGACAGGGAACAGTGTTGACGAGCCGGATTGCAGTAAATGTGAGCAAATTTGTTCCGTGGATCCGAATCGGGCGGGATCCATTACCACGGCTGGGATCGTCATGTGTGCCTGCTATGCCGGCTATCAAATGAGTGGGAATGAGACTTGCTTGGATATTAATGAGTGTGACAGCAACAATGGTGGATGTTCTGGGATCTGTTTTAATTCCCCTGGCTCCTTCCAGTGCTTCTGCCCTTCCGGATATCAGGTGGGACCGGATGGAAAGAATTGCATTGATCGAAATGAATGTCTCCTCCGAAATGGGCATGGACCGTGTCAGGATTCCTGTACTAATTTACCTGGATCATACACATGCAGTTGTGAAAGGATTTCAGGGACCAGATTGGCACAGGATAAGGTGCAATTATCTGCATGTAAATGGTACATTACATATATTACATTAATCTATAATTTTATTATTTTGAATTCCCAGCACTCATGTGAAGATATAAATGAGTGTGAGGAGGAGGAATAAATTTGGATGCAGTCACAATTGTCTCAATACATTTGGAAATGCATTTTGTGCATGCCCGAGAGGAATGGTTCTATCTACGGATGACTACAAAACCTGTTTATTTGAGCGAACCGACGAATTCATCCCAGAGAATCTGATTGAAACCTCAACTACGACAACGACGACAACAACAACAACGCCAATTCCAATACTACAGCCACCATTGGCCATTGACTGTCCTCCAGGCTCTGAGCCGGATACGAACAATGCTCAAGTTTGTGTTGAGCACGAGGATTGCAGTGTGGACAATGGGGGTTGCCAACACACTTGCGTTCCATCCGGGTCATTTTCGGTTTTGCTCCTGCAATTCAGGCTATGAGCTGCTGAATGAAACGGCTTGTGTTGACCTCAATGAATGTGAACAGGAAAATGGTGGCTGCGATCAGGATTGTGTCAACATTTCAGGGGATTATTTTTGTACCTGCTCAAATGGATACAGGTTGGCGGAGGACAGAAGGACGTGCAAAGGTGCGTAAACTTATGTTTTTTTTTTGCAACTTCCTTCATTCACTTGTACTAAAATATAATCGATGTATTTTTTTGAACAGCAAATTTTTGCGAAGAGCCACCCACGATCCCGGATACATTGGGATGGGATTGCGAGTCCAGGGACGGAATGGGATTTCTATCCCGGGAAAAGCCAGTCGTAGGAACCACGTGTCGACTTCAATGCCTTCCAGGTTTCATTTTAGGAAATAGACTCTTCAGCCAACAGCATCACCGCCGCTTCCGCTATGATATTGAAGATAACCTGACGACAAAGTCACTAACTTCAACTACTGGGAAAATAACTTGCTCATCAGATGGGACATGGTCAGACCTGGCTCAGATCCTTGCCAAATCTCCATGCATATCATCCAGCTGCCTAAAATTGCCTGAGCCGGATCACGGCTCTCTGTTCCCGGACACGTGTTTACAGGAATCCATTCCCCTGAATACCCAATGCCTCGTCTTATGTTCCTCGGGTTTCTATCCCAAAAACGGAAGGATGCGAACGTGTTCTCAAGGATTTCGTTGGTTTCCTGAAGATAATCCACTTTGTATCTTGTTACCGCCAACGCCTCGTCCACATATCCATTGTCCATCCGATGTAATGGTTGACCTGAAGCCTGGACAGTCTTCTTCTTACGTTAGGATCCCACAGCCGCAAGCCAACATGGATTGGTACAGGTATTATAAGAGGGTGCACCTGAATTATTTTATTACCCTGTGAAGTGCTACTACTACTCTGCATGACTTATAATTGGCTTTTCATTGGATGGAATGGTACGATTACCATTACCTTCATGGAATAAAAGGAATGTGTGCAAGATACATGCACTCTAATTCCCCGACCAATAAAATAATTGCTGAAGATTACAATCCCGTCTTAATTTTTTATTTCCATTTGTGAAGGTACGTGGAAGCTGATCCACCTTGGGCTAAGAACTTGGAATGGGAGGTTAATGCTGGGATTGTCAACGTTATGTTCACCGTCAGAAGTCCAATATCCAATGACTCAGCCACTTGTAATTTCAAAATCCACGTTGTCGGTATGGATTCACAATGAATGCACGACATGCCTGAATATTAATTACACAATCACCCGAATTTGACAGATCGAGAAGCTCCGCGAGTACAAGGGTGTCCAACTTCATTTGAAATCCGATTAAGCGGAGGAGAATCTTCAAGGGAAGTTTGGTGGTCCGAGCCAAAATTTACTGATAATGTAAAACTGCATTATGTGCAGCAAAGCCATTCACCCGGTCAAATCTTGACTAGAGGTACACATCAAATAACATACGTTGCGGGAGATGCAGAGGCGAACAAAGCACGCTGCTCATTTACGATTACAGTTCATAGTAAGTGAGCGTTTTCAAAATATTTTGTGTGAGATATATTTTAAATAATTTGACAACTTATATTTATTCCGATGGCAGGCCCAGAAGACTATGAAATGGCAGACGCGTATTACTCAAATGGAATCGGCACAAATACTTATCGTCATGTCGTGATATGTCCAAACTTGAAAACAGGACGATGGACACTTCATTATGCGTATTATTTACCCCCTGGCTGCCGCTATCATTCTCAAGGTTTATACACAAAACCGCACAAGCAAAATAGTTTCCAGCAAAATATTCTTAAAAAAAGAAATGCTTTTCATTGAAGAAAAGCCACAGTGTCTTCCTTCAACTATCTCTCGAGTCATTAGCTACAACAACCTTAATCTTGTATTGTAAAGGTAAACTAATAATTTATCATTTCTTCTTTGCACAAATGAGTGAGCTATACTCACCTGAAAGCTTTTCCAGATTTCCAGTTATGGTTGTGCATTTATATTTGTCAGTATGTGTATGACCTATTCTTATGTATTTATTATCTTCCAGCATTTCTCATAAATTGATAAAATAATATATATATACACGTTAGAAGTACACTCTTCGGATCCAAATCTAATAACGTTTTTGCTGTATTATAACATGCACAAATACGATATATCGTATTAATAAATAAAATGTGACAGTAAGTTAGTTGAATAGTTATACATATATACTCAACAATATTATCATATTAATTTTCCTGGGAACGTGGCATAACGTTACTTTTACATAGAAAGAATATTAAACCTCAATGTAAAATGTACCCATAATTTAGCTATGCAACATACTGTAAAACAATTATTGTGACTAAAATTAACTTTTTTGTAAAAAGAAATTTTGCATTGATCGTGAAGTGGAAAGTTAATTGGAATAAAATATTTTTGTCACAATGCACTCTCTTAAAAGCTATGGGTTATAAGAAATGGGGGGAATGGAACATATGGGGACATTTATAATCTCGAATTATCATTTAAAACCGTTCATTCAAGAAATCTTTCATTATTTTTTAATAAACATAAAAAATGATCACCAGCATTATTGGTAAGCGGTTGGCGGTGCATTGCATTGACCGATAGCCTAGCCGGTGTGAACGTAAAGACGACCTTCCAATAAAATGTGTCAAGTTGTTTTTTTAAATTAAGTTCACGAGATTTAAATTCTCATACATATACTCAACATATCCACACTTCTTAATTATTACCGAGCACACATGCTTTAGCATGTGGCACAGGTACTGCGATCGTACTTTCCGTCCGTCTGTGCGTCAGTCTTTTTGCAGCGTTCATTGTCATTAAAACCTAAATGCTGCTTCCAACGAAAAATTGATTGGGATTAAAACCGGTGTTGGAAGCAATGTACTTCCAAAATGTACCTCACGAAGCAAGGAAGCGTCTCATTTATATACCTAATCGTGGAAGCTAGGTAGTGAATTACATAGGAAGCAGAGATACACATCACATGGCTTCCTACTTAATGCCAGCTGAGGGTATTAAATGAGATGCAGCATGTTGCTTCCAGCTTAAGGGCTACATATTAGCGCATTGCTGCTTATGCACTGCTTCCAACAGAACGGTATTTGAGGGGTCAGACGTGACATTATCATCATATGCTGCATACCGTTTAATGCTCCGAGATTAGTAGGCAAAATTAGTAGGCTAGAATTAGTTTTGGAGCTATGCGGCTGAATTCATCACGCTTGCTTCTTACTTAATACCATTTAATACTCCGGTCTTTTTCAGACAATTTTTGCTATGGCAAGGGCCATGGCACTGGGTTGCGTACGGCTGTACAACAATTAACATTTGCTTGACAACGGAAAGTTGCATGAAGATTTATGTGTGTGTGTGCTGGCTAGAATTTGTTGTGATCACATTAAGTAAGAAGCGGAGTCATATTGTTGACTTTACATACAAATATGGTGACATTAACGAGGGATGTACCCAGGTTGTAACCTCCCGATTTGGCTGAAATTTTGTTCACATGTTACTTCTATATAGAAACTATGGTTCACAAAGTGTCCGTTCTCACTACTCAAATTTCGAATTTAGCCGAATTTTTTAAATTTGACTCAAAATATTTTACATGGGGTGACCTGTAAAATCGAGATTTTTGTGGGTTAAACGCCGTCCGGTTTTTTCAGCTTTGCAGTTTGGACGGAATACACAGACTTGCATGGCGTGCGGCGCCGATTTTCTCGGCCTCATTGTGCTCGGTGTTTTAGTCTTTTAAGACTTTATTATAGAGCACGAATGCTTTACCAAATGCCACATGCGTTGTGATTGCATTTTCTGTCCGTCTGTACAGCACTGTCTGTGTTCACAACCTTTCGCTTCGAGTAAGCGGCTGCTGTTATCGTGTACCTTTGGAAGCGTTTTGATTATACAACTTTCTGCCACTATGAAGAGCACTGCAGCATCCGAAGGTGTGCTTCCTTTAACATTCCATCCAAATGTTCAGTCTTATCGCATATCGATTCTTTGGAAGCACACTAAGAAGCGACTTTGGATGTTCTGCCCACTGAATGCAATTTAAATGTCATAATTAACGGCCTGCAATATATTGATGAGGCTAAATTGAGGGTCTCATCTTTCTAGAATCATCAGTTGGACTCGCAGTTCATGTTCTGCCCACTGAATGCAATTTAAATGTCATAATTAACGGCCTGCAATATATTGATGAGGCTAAATTGAGGGTCTCATCTTTCTAGAATCATCAGTTGGACTCGCAGTCTAATACCCTATTTAAATATATTTACAATGGCCCTTGGAAGGACCGTTGGTTTAGCGGAAGAAACGAAGATGCCGGCTTTCTTTCTCCAGCAATTTGGCACTGGCAAATTTGCCACCCCATCCGCGAAGGACCTGCGGAGCCGCAGGTGCGGCGGGCAAAGGGGCCGCCGGAGTTGCGGGTACAGGGAAGGGCAGTGGAGCCGCTCGGTGCGCCCATACTGCGTGGACTGCAGCTCCACACTGGCAGTTTTGAAGGGTTTCCCATGGCTGGGTGTACCCTGGTCCATAATTACACCAAAGGATTTTGCCCGGCTGGATTGGCTTAGTGGTTTGGACGCAAGGTACACCCTGGGTTCGCTATGGGCCTGCTCGTCGCATGTATGGTTTATTAATCGCCCATAGCTGCCAGTTTTCTCGGCATCTACGCTGTAGAGCCACCCGTCCTTGTCTCCGCCTTCGAAGACTTAGGAGCCCCGGACCCAGCTCTCAACCCGTTCCCCTCCGTAGGAGATGAAGGCCTTGGCAAGGATAGCGGCTCCAGCCTTTACCCCCAGCCCGAGGATAGGGTCATGGAACAGGTAGAGCGCGGGATACCTTCTGCGACTGGGCAAGCGTGCAAATATTTGGCCGTTTTGCACTACGTTGGTAGTAAACCGGCCGCCCTGTTCTATCTTGGCGTTGACAGCAGTTAGGGTGGCGGGGTCGTTCTGGATGAGGTAGCCAGAGGCGTGGAGGAACGTTTCCTTGTACCTCAATCCGTGTCCGCTCATTTTTCCTGGAGTTCAAGGAAAAAGTGGCTGGTCAGACCGAACGGGAAAATGCAAATGAGACAGGGGGTGCAGATGGATTGCATGCATGGATGCACGTAGCAGCAAATGAGTGGCATAATTGTAAAATATTTATTTTGTATCGGTTTCCGGCCAAAAGTTCATCATAAAGGTTTTCAAGTAAATTTAGGGATGAACTAAATTCCTTTTCCATTAAAGTTTATTCATGTTTGGGAATCTTTTGATTTGGATTTTCTTTCCATTCAAAAGTCCATCCTCATAGTAAAAAAATTTCTTTGACTTCCTTTCCATTCAAACGCCAATCTTGATTGTAAGAGAATTCCTTTGATTTCCTGCCATGGAATGAAACAAAATTTTGGCTTAAAGTCATCTTGGTTTCCTGCCATAAGCAAAAGTGAAGTGTGTGTTGACGTCAGCACTAGAGCTCCGATCGTGTCCCGAAACTGTAACCGAGAAACCGTGTCGGATCAAGTGCCGGTCGCGAACCGGAAAAAGTTACCCTATTTCATTTTTCTAAAACCCGAATTGTAGCAAGTACTACCCAAACCCGAGAATTCGGATAATTCGGGTTATTCACTAAAACAAAGCGAATAAACTCTGCAAAGCAGAGGTTCTAAGAGCGGCTGCTACGCTATACACATCAACCTCACACAATGTACCTCTTACTCCAACTTCAAATCATATGGCACAGGTATTGCGATCGTCTTGTCCGTCCGTCTGTCCGTCCGTCCAGGAGCACTTTTGCTTGTATCTAGATCCTAAAGTTCCACTCGAATTCACTTCACGGCAGGTTTTGAACAGAGACGCGAGTTGCTTCTAATGGAATTACTGAAGCGATGTCTCTACGCGTTATGCAGGAATCATTATACATATTTGGTGCTCCACCGTCAGACAATGCGTTGACGTTAAGTTTGAAGCAAACATACCTACAATTAAATTGTAGGCGCTTCCCTGATTGTGCTAATGCACATTGCACGTACTTCCTACTTAATGCCATCTGAGGGTACTAAGTGATGTGCAGCATGTTGCTTCCAACTTAAGGACTACACATTAGCGCATTGCTGCTAATCCATTGCTTCCTACAGAACGGTATTTGAGGGCATAGACATTACAGTATGATCACATTGAGTAAGAAGCACGCTACAGTTGTTACATTTTATGTGTTTGCTTTACGTGCAGATATGGTGACATTAATTAGAAGGCATGGATATATTGTTGACATTACAGATGTGGTGATATTATGCGGGAAGCAAGAATGTTGACTATTGATATGATCACATTATGTTTCACAATATGTAGGAAGCCAGAATATCTCCTACTTTACATACTAATGTGATCAGATTACACATGGATCTGATANTTACAGATGTGGTGATATTATGCGGGAAGCAAGAATGTTGACTATTGATATGATCACATTATGTTTCACAATATGTAGGAAGCCAGAATATCTCCTACTTTACATACTAATGTGATCAGATTACACATGGATCTGATAACATCTTCTGCTCATGTGCTCGGTGTTTTAGTCTTTTAAGCAGGGCTGGGCAAATTACTTGTAATCTAATTACAAGTAATTCAAATTACGTAATGCAATTACATATTTGTAATTTGTAATTCAAATTACAAACATTTTGAAATGTAATTTGTGTAATTTGTAATTTCTCCAATTCAATTACTTTTCCAAATTACAAATTACATTTTTGAAAATATGCACTCAGAAGACCAAATTTCCCACACGCGGCACCCATGTAAATACCCAACTGTAAAATAATTGTTCAACATCACAATCTTATTAAAACCGTAAGGAAAAATTCTCGGTGTACGTGTATTTTGAACAGGGCCAAAACCTGCGCCGCGCCGCTTTCGCAAGCTGGAAACCTGGCTCACACGCGATAACTACAGATTGGCAGATAATCTTTTTTAATAATGTTACTAATCGGAAAGGGTAATCTTTCGTCCGCTTCATAGCAGCGTATACTATTTTTTGTTTGAATTTTTGAAAATTTCAAAGCAAAAGAAAGGTGTAAAAATCTCAAAGCATACATTTGGCGTCTGGCCTGATTAAATGCTAGTGTATAATGCACCTTCATCTATCTGGTCCAATTGAACGCCTTTTCTCTTACGCCGGGCTCATTTTCTGGCCTCACAGGAGTGGACGTGGTGGACGGTCATCTTGAAATTATGATCCTGTTTAGACTAATGATACAAACTTTTTAAACATTAATTTATGGTTTGTGGAAAAAAGTAATTCGTAATTTCAAAAATGTAATGGAATTACTGTAATTTGTAATTTACACGGAAATAAAATGTAATTTGCAATTTCAGCTCAAATTTTTGTGTAATTTGTAATTTGTAATTTCAATTACTTTATCATGTAATTTGCCCAGCCCTGCTTTTAAGACTATTATATTAATTGTCTTATGTGTGGATAAGAGTCATTGAACGTGAATGTGTTAGTAATCAAGGAAACATGAAACATGCAGCAGAATTGGCAGTTGCAAAGACCGGAACGTGATCGGAGCAGTACTGCAGTAGTGGCACTTACGAATACGGATATGTCAGGGCGATTTACTCGTGGTGCAGGGAATGTTAACTGTGACCTATAAATCTAAATCAATCCAAATCCAAACCTCTACTGTAGCAAGTATCGGGTACCCAATAACGACCGTGAAATTATGTATGTATGTATGTATGTATGATCTATCTGGTCCGGAACCACCCAACGGATTTGGACAAATGAGGTGTCCATTGGGTTCCGGACACCGGGTTGGCTACTTTCCAGCTCACAACTCGGTCGAAATCAAAAATTAAAATAAAAAACCGCGTTTTAATCCAAATAATTCAAGTGAAAGTTCAAACAGCAACCGGCTCATGTTTGTTTTTTTCGTCACCAACGCAGCGGATGCAAATGCTGTGTCGGCACGTTGCGGCGCCGCGCAGTGCCATTCCGTGCGTTGCGTTGTTTACTGCAAAAGAGTGCGTTGTTGACATTATTGAATTGGGGGCAAACTGGCATAGTTTAGTCAGGCGCGCGGGATCCGTTGCAGAAATTCGAATTTATTTTTGACTTTATTTATTGCAAGGTTAACTTTTTAAATTGGTGCCTTTTTTAATGTGGGAAACGTTGAGATCCATAATTTAATTCATTTTTGTGATACGTTGTGCAGTGTTATTGGTATTGGCCGAAACGGAGGTGGTCAGGTAAGAATTTAAAGGAACTGGAGAGCGGGGTGGTGGTAAGAGGATTTAATGGAGGTTGTGTTTAATTCATTTTGGTTTAACTTTATGCGAGTGGTGATGGCTGTTTTATGTACCTAATGAAAAATGGCCAGCGGAGCTGGCCTTTTGCGCTAGTTGTCTTTGAATTGCTACGACGCGTCTATTGGGATTGGGATCACGCAATGCTAAAACCCGGGGTTAATTCAATTTGCAAGATTATATTTTGAAGATCAACTCTCATTTAAGCCATTTCAAACTCAAACCCCTTCGTGGCTGCTGCCTTATATCATATATACCTAATCTATGTAATAAATCCAAAATGTAACCCCTGAGCTAACAATTTGCAAATACGTTTTGTTAAATTGCAGTCAGTTGGATGTGTCCAGCGAATAGGAACAGCATAGCATAGTTGAAAATGATATTATATTAATTTGTATGTGGGATAGGGCAGAACGTACGTGAAAGCACGACAGGATAAAGAAAACGCAACTTCTTATTTAATTTCTTCATATTTCCAATAAATAACGTATTTCATACATTTTCTGGGTTTATTCCATCAGATTTTTGTATCCCATTTTCCCATTCATTTGGGTGGGCAGGCAGGCATGTCGTCCGCCATGCCATGTGCGGTCCGACCCAACTCTCAATGCTTTTCTGTGCGGCCGGACCGGCCGCGGCCCCATGCCCCATGCTTCTTTGCACACGGCACGGGAGATTTGAATCTCACTTGATTTTCGTCAGTCGTTGGCTGTAAAACGTATAGCTCAAACTTCCCGGATATTTACTTACATACAACTCATAGTTGAGTTTGAAAGTTCAGAGCTAGTGATTTGCCTTCCCCAATGAGAGATTATTGAGCACAAAGTCCCAGTCTGGATAACGAAATATAAGCAATTCTAGTGAAATGGAGTCTCAAAACCTGACCACGGCTACGACAACCGAGACCGGTTCTACGGATCCAAACTCTGCAACGGATCCAAGCCCTACAATTAGCACTGATGGTGCTAGCGCGTCTAATAATGACACAGAAACAACTTCAAACATTCCTCCAATTGCTTCCGGGAGTGAAGAGCGTCCAATTAGTTCATCGAGAGCTCGTGAGTGCCCGCTAGAGCACATAACAACAATGCTTGTCGCATTGCCATCAGTGCCAGGCTCTGTGTAAGGGTTGATTTAAGCATATTAAAACTAAACACATTTTGAGATTTGATTTGTTAAGCACGGAATTAGTAATTTTTGGTTTTGTAAATTTAGATCACATCATCGAGTCCAGTTTGCCTTCCCACCATTGTATTACGAATTTTTGAGACAAGAACGGGAACGCTATTTAACCTTCTTTATGCAATTGCCCGTTTGGAATGTTCCATTTATGAATCCAAAAGACTTGGCTTCTGCTGGATTTTTTTACTTTGGAGATAGAGACTTGGTAACACTTTCTTTAAAGTGTGAGCTTTTTAAGCCTTTTAATTAACAAAAGTATTCCTGGCATTTTACAGGTGCAGTGTGCTTTCTGCCGTGGAATGGTTGGATCATGGGAAGTGGGGGATGTGCCGTTGGCGGAACATAGGCGACATTTTCCAAAATGTCGATTTGTTTGTAATTTACCTGTCGGTAATTTAACATTTGAAGAAGGGTCACTTCAAGGGGATGAGAGTGGAGTGATGGAGGCGCTTTACGATTATGATAGTGAACATCGTCGTCGGAGTGAACTTCCCCCTTGGCCAACAGCTCGTTTCAATCGTCCGGGTTGGGGGCAGGGGCATGATGTTTGCGGCCCATTTGGCAGACCATCAACTATTTCCCGAGCTTCAACTTCTAGTGACCCAGGTCTGAAAAATTCTTCCAAATATGGATGGTTTTTGTTTTACAAATAACGCGTGTGAATGCTTTATTAAAAGTCGACTGAAAACTAAATCTGTCTGACTGTCTCTTCATTTCAGGCAGCGTGCGCGGAGCTCTGCCGATATCAACAAGATCCGACGATGTAGCCTCTCTTACAATTAGAACAGGCACTGGTCCGGCAAGAAAAAACTTTGTTACATTAAGCTCTCGTATCAAGACTTTTACTGATTGGCCAGTAAAAGACAAATCTCCAGAAATAATGGCCGAGGCTGGATTTTATTATATTGGGCCCAAAGACCACGTTAAATGTTTTTACTGTGACGGTGGGTTAAAGAATTGGGAGATTGATGACGATGCATGGGCAGAACATGCTAGGTGGTTTGGTAATTGTCCATACGTTCTGTTAAATAAAGGGAGAGATTATATCCAGCAGGTTAGCGCTGCTAAGCCATTGATTGTTAATGAGGTGAGTAAATTTTATTAAAATGTTAATGTTTAGGTTTTAATGGTTTAGTTTAATTTTTTTAATGGTTTGTTTCTTTTCTTTAAAGAAGCCGAAAAACTCAGGAGGAAATAGTTTGATGGGAGCGGGTCCTAGAGAGGTGACTGATGCGGAGTTGATGTTGCTGATCAACAGTCCACCTGTACAGGTGACTTCAGATGCTTAAATACAGACAATATAATTGCTTGGGGAATACGTAAACGCTTGAATAAATCTATCGCTTTAGTAACCTTCTCTTTCAATCCACTCTTTTTCCTTAGAGTAATGGGTCAAACTTTGCAAACTTTTTACTACCATAGTACAAAAGACTAAAATATTTGAGCGTTTAACCCTTACCGCATGTAAATGTTAATTGAAGGTAGGATCAAACTTGTTTGTTTACTTTTAGGCTGTTTTACACATGGGAGTGGATTTGGATAAAGTAAAGTTGGCACTGCGACGGAAAATCCAGCAAACTGGGAACAGTTTTCATTCTACAGATGAACTTCTAGATCTAGTTCTCTCTGACTCCGAATATGAATCTGACTCTGACTCGGACGATGAAAATGGCGAAGATGGGGACTTGGACTTGGCCATGGCTCCCGGTATGGTTGCTGCTGTCCTTGAAGGGTTAATGGATGAAGTTGTAGAGGAAACGAACGCCTTAAGCCTAGCGAACGAATCGGTAGAGGAAACTAACGCCCCTGGCCTAGCGAACGAAATGGTAGAGGGTTCCAACATCCGAATCCCTACTGAAGGGGAAGGAAGTTCCTCCGAGAGTGGCAATGAAAGTTCAAGTGCAGATGTAGAAGAAATTATTGAAAAAGCTTTAGCCTCGAGAACTTCAAGTGACGACAGTGGAACAGGGCCAGTTGCTAGCAATTCCAACCCACAAGATGAAGTTGAACATCAATTGACAGACGTAAAGAAAGGCAAGTTAAATGTTTTGTAGCTTGATTGCATAGTCCTAAATCCTCTATGATTGACATTTTTTTATTCTTGTCTTTACTGCCAGCAAATCTAACTCACTCATTTTGTATTTTTACAGCACTTGAATTGAAGGATGAAGAAATTCGTGAATTAAAAGAAGCTAGGCAGTGCAAAATATGTATGGACAATGAAGTGGGTGTTGTATTTTTGCCATGTGGACATTTAGTCTCGTGTGTACGCTGCGCAACGGCGTTATCGGATTGCGCTTTGTGTAGACAGCCTATCAAAGCTGTGGTCAGGACCTACCTGTCTTAAGTCCGAAGAGAAGACGAAGAGTCTGTACATATTTCTCAGCCAGCAGTGCCATGATGATGTGTTATTGTTGTGTTCATTTAGGCAATACGTAAAATATTTAATTAGCTCTTGTTGAGGAATTGATAACTGATTAAGGCGAATTTCAAAATTCGGAGTAGCAGATGTAACGTTAAGAAAAAGTAAAAACCTTTATTTATATTTGGAATTCGTTGTTGTTCCTTACAAAATAAATAGTATTTTTGAATAACTTTAAATTTTAAGAATATTTTGTTCATTTAAACCCACATAATTTAATTTTCTCCTGTTTATACGAATGCATGAAATAATTTGTAATGGCATAATGCACCAATTATCTCTTTGACAACTTTTCTGTTACCTTTTGCCCAAAGCTCTTGTAGTAAAAAAAGGATAGATGCAAGGAAGTTAGGCTGGGTGTCTTTAGCTTTTTCAGTGCCTGACGCGTAAGTTCATTCTCAAACTTTCTTGTTGGGCAAGCTATTAACATTATCATAATATTCTACATCTTGAGATATTCCTTTCATCCCCATAATACGAAATTTCCGGAATCTGGTTTTTTGTAAACATGTTGACTTGTAATTTTTGTTAAAATTACAAAAATTGAAGTTATGAGTACACTGAATTAGTATTTTTGATTTCGGGGATATCGAGTTTGGTTTAGTAGATATGAATCTTGGAATATTCTTTAGCATTGAATATTTTTTATTATCGCTCTTTCGTTCCCGGAAATCGTACGTGTTTTATGATTTAAGCCTTAAAATGTGGAGATGGATTTCTGTTAGAGAAAAGTGACCAATCTTGTTCTCTCTGACGAGGCCCTGGAATCATAATCAATGGTCCCACTTCAAACTGTAACCCGTTTGAAATGCTAGGCGAGTCCATCGATGTAAGTGAATGTCGTTAAATGCTAATGTGGCTAGGTGCCTTAAGCTCAACACCAGCCTCTCTCATTTCTAGTTTTGCTAAGGCACGCGACTTGCCAAGCGTTGGCGTTGGGGAGATACTAAGCTTCGATTAAACCTTTGTGAGATTGGGAATCTAATCCACTAACTAGTTACAGGGCCCGGTGTCTTTTTTAACGTTTGTGGTAGTAGCAGAATTGTCAACAGAGAAGCAATGGACATAATAACGTGTCTATATATGACATGTTTTCAAAGAAGAGCTAGAAGATGCAATTTAAATTAAAACTCATGAAAAGTTACAGTATAAATCAAACGAATTCAAATAGAGCGAAATTAACTATAGAACTCTCTGTGTCTTTGTATAAGTTTGAGTGAGGACTGAGGACACTACAACAAAATGTAGAATCAGATTTAGCAAATTGTCTTGCCTTACAAACAATGGTAACGATTTAACTTTTACTTTCTGTACTGCACTACCTGGATTCACCAAGAGATTGAATTAGAACGTGCAGCGTGGGCGAATTTCCGCTTTGGTTTTAATTTGTCTCTGGAGAGTTTGATGGGACGAACCCATTATAGTGTAACTGTCTTGCGGAAATCCTGAGAGGATTCCAATTGAGTTTGCATAAAATCCGCAACGCTATTCGTTTTGTTGTGTGCTTAAGAGAAGACAACCAGTTTCGGATGAAGCAGCCATAGGCCACGCGAGAAGAGACCATTTGGTCCAATGAATTAGGTCGTAAAGAGGGAATCTCAGTCATCCAGCTCCGCCATTTCCTTCCTTCTTGGAAATACGAAATGATAATGGAATGCCTCGTTTTGTGGTCTATGGTGGACCCCAAGCCAATAAAAACCCACTATTATTTCATTATTAAATTGTCTAGTCCATGAGGTCGTTCCAAGAAAGCACTTTCAGTTCCAAATGATTCTGTTTCGAGCCTTGGTCCCAGCCGGGCACCCCATCCTGCTTCCCTGCTGGGTAAACCCTATTTTACAATAATTGAGCTAACTAAGCCCGGCATTTAACATGAGATAATACTTTGATCAACCGGGGACTCAAAGTAAAGTAATCCACCTGGGAAGTGGGAAGACACTCATGATGAACTCTTCAACTGTCGAAATCCATTCTAGTCTCCCAGTGCTTGAAATTAGAAGATTCCTCTTCGCAAATAGAATAATGAATTGAGAAACAGCGTGCTAATGCAAAGAACTGCCATTATGTCTTCACTTAGTGATGCCAGTGATAAATGCACTCAACCATTTCACTTTTAACTAACAACTTACTTTGGTCATACGGGTGGTACGTTTAATTGGTCATACTAAAATTGTTAAAAAATTTCTCCTCACTATTTTATTTACTCGATCTCTCATGAACTCGGGTTTGAAGCGTTCGCAAATTTTTGCAGAAGCTTTGTCTCCAGCAGTTTCTTACTTCTACATGCATACAAGCTAAATACAAACGCCTTTAACTCGAATTGAAAAAGTATACCACAAACATCTGATATCGTTTAAGTGATAAATAGAAATTCTAAATATGTGAGTGGGTGAGATTGTAGCACCATACTTTTTTTAGGCATACTTAAACAGTGCAATGAATTTGAATTTGAATTTGAATGCACAAGTACAATTGAAATTAAACTTTAAGACATGTCTTTTTAAATCCTCAAAACTTGAAACTTAAAACATTAGCCAAAAAACTTTCTATTAGTTGCCATTCTCCATCCCATTAATGTCAATGCACATGTCATGCAACATCCGTGGATAATAAACATGGAGAAAGTTTCTCATCCATGTTTTTATTCTCCCATCACTTCTTGTCCTGTAGTGTAGTCCCAGTTTAGTGCCGAAATGGATAATCCCCCTGCACTTACTCTCAACTTTTGTCTTTGTTCAGTCCTTCCAAACGCTCCACTAGTACATGACATAAAACAACGTCGGAAAGTCAAATCGTTAGTCATTTAATTTAATGATCCCCATTATTTATTGCTTTGGCTCCGCTAAAGGCATATAACTTCTGTTGTTTCCTATTTGGGCACCCAAACCCCGCCTTTAGCAATTTCCTTCTTTTAATGGCCGTCGAAAATAACAAACGGCGCTCTGAATTGCACGCAAGTAACAATATTGGATGACCAGGGATCGCACTACAGTCTCATTATTCTGGCTTCAGCTATTTGCATTGTGGGAAATTTAACTTGTTAGTAAATGTTTCTGGATCCGGAGTCTCCGTCCTTTCCTTTCTTTTGGATCCAATCAATAGAGAAATTCAATGAACTTGAGTACTTTCTCCGTTTATTTTTTGCGCATGCCATCCACGTTGTGTGGCATGCATTGTTCTTTCTTTCCAAGTAAAAGAGTGGATATCAACCCGTCCGTCCGTGGAAATGAGACGCAGTTTCCCTTCATTCGTCCACTTCAGGCAGTTCAGTATTCTGCCCATTAAAAGTGACGGATATGTCATTTCGGTTAAAGCCAACTGGTCTTAATAAAGCATTATGTGATTAACGTACGTGGATGGATCACTTTTGCCATCTGCAACCTGTACTTTCCTTGACATTTGATTAGAGCTGTCCTTCCCCAGGAATTATCTTTATTCCCCGATTCCTTTCTCCGAACTGACCATTCCGCCGTCCGTCCGCCCCCGCATTGTTATTAAAAAAGTGGCTTCCAAGAAATAAATTACCCGTATTCTTCCCATAACCACATGCATACATAATATTTGTTCATGTCACTTGACCTCAATGGCGCATATTGCGACGAAGTTTCAGGCAACCAGCACACTCAGTCCGCTCCCATTTATGTATTATTTGCAAATCATATTTTGAGAAAACTGCGCCGTAGGAAAGTGGAGCAAATCGGACTGGATTGAAGCGGATGGAATTACAGAGTTTGTAGATTAAGGGATCAGTCGCCGCATTTATTTACCGCCTGCCCACACGGCCCGGCCGGTGAGAGCGCAAAGAGGTTTATAGGTTATCATCCCATCCTATCTCGACGTCTCCTGGATCTACAACGTAAACTGTAAAACAATGCATTCCCGTGACACACATGGGTTTCCTACGAAAATCCCATGAAGATATCCCTTATCCGAATGGAGGGACAAATACAATGTTGTTTGGTGGAGGCGTGCTAAAACTGCTTTCAGAATCCCTATGAAGGGAAGGCGGGTAGTTTCCCACGCGAGTAAACAATTAGACGGAGAATTGGAGTATCTGTGAAGAACCGTTGAGATTTCAAATGAATTTACAGTTTTTTGTCATGCGATGATTAGAAATGCATTCATTATATCACCAACCCATTGAAGTCGCTTGCGCTAGATTTGGATTGAGCCGTGGAAGTGTTGAGGGAGAGAAATGCCCTTCATCCATTGAAAATTTTTTTAGAATCGATACTTATATAAGGTGAAAATTTTATTCTTTTAACGTAGTAGTATGTATATGGACCAGAGATGCCATTTTGCTTGTCAAAATACAAAAGTGTTTAGTTGGATGAGAAGCTGGACCTTCGGAAATGAAGTTCACTAATTAATAACGCAATAATTTGTACGTTAACTTATATACACATATACACAGTAACTTCTAAATCTGGTTTAACTCCTCCGCTGTAATCGAGGTTACGAGATTTATGCTACATTTGTCAAATTCTTGCATCAAAGACAGCCCTCCGCGGTTTACCAAATAAACTATTGATTTATAATAATTTTATAAATTTTATTTAATTCTATTTGTTGTACTAATAATTTTCATTAATTAATCTAAGGAGCACTAATTTTTACAAATTTCACCATAACTTGCTGAAATTCATAAGAATATTTGTGTTGTTTATTAGCTTGAATTTCCTGCTTCATGGTTTAGTTGTCATGAAATTTGATGGAAAGTTACAGAAGTGTGCCCAACATCTTTTTTACCAGGGAAGTAAATTGGCACCACCTCATAAGATTCGACCCTAGAAACGCGAGCCTTCATGATGGTTGGTTTCCTCGGGATATTTTCCATCGCCATCGCCACATCCATTTAGCCCTGGAGTATCTCCTATAAGATTCTAAGTAGCGGATCGTACCGAAAACAAATAAACAAAAGAGCCCTGTGCAAGTTTTATGTAGCATACACCAATCTCCTTTAAATGTGTACTTATTATACGTAAATAATATCCAAATATGCTAATATTGACCCGAGTTTTACCATTTTTTCTCGGAAGTGGGTTAGTTGACAATATGTTGAAAGGGAAGTATTTTGAAGTGGATATGGATTTCTATAATTTGTGATGACAAAATTTGTGTTTTTCAAAGGTAGCATGCTTAGCATGCATGCTTTCACCAAACGAGCAAAAAACACTTACTTCCTTTTTCTTGGAACCGAAAGTTACCTCCTTTCACTCTAAATAAGGCAAATACTTCACCCTTCCTTTTCTATTCTAATGGCGCAGCAGCCGTACCTCTCATTCTTTTTGTGATCCTATTTTCAAACAAGTTAACTTCATTCCATTGAAATCAAAAGTCAAATTTCTATTTTGCAACACCAATCATTTCTGTACATTATAAGTTTCTCCAGCAAATTTAAACTTTCTTCCTTCGTCGTTCTTGTGTTCTTTTGTGTTCCCTTAGCATGTAGAATTTGTTATTTCTTTTTGCTTCAACATTTCAAAACTATTGGGTAGCTAGTTAATTATAATGATAATAGCTACAACAATACAATAACAAAGTTAATGTATAATTTCTAAGAAAATGTTCGACGCAGATACATCATTACTGTTTTTGGCTTTCCTGATTGCTACTTGACTGGATCAGCTGATTTAATGAAGCAAAACTTTTTCAAATTATAATGATGATAACAATGTTGTTGACAAGCACTGATTTCTTGCGATTACTTCTCAGCCACGCAGAGTTGAGACTTTAACGTGGGCGGTGAAGAGGGTAAATATTATGACATCCAAATTCCTTAAATTAGAAATCTAGACGAACCAAATAACAGGGCACAAAATATGGCAGAAGAGAAAAGTTATTCATGATCTGCAACAACAGGAATTTGAATATTATATTTTCACTGGGAAGATTAATTTGTTGGAACAACTTGCATGAATAACATGCAAATACAATAATGGAAAATGAAAATTGTTGCGTGGCATAACTTAATTGCACATCATTTCCTAATTAAAACTTGTACCAATCAAGAGTATAGGGCAACAAAGGACTTCGGAGATTGTGTGTGTTTTTATTTGTCGCCAGGATCCCATGTTTTGGTTGGCAGATGGCTTCTCAGGTCGTGAAAGTAATTTTCACCTTTTCACGAGGCTTGACTGCTGAAATTGACGAGGACGGACGTTACAACATCGTAGTCAGGCACTAAAACTGCCATCCGAGCTCCATGCTCACAAATGAATCCTAATTTGTTTTGTCTCCGTCAAATTCGGAGAAGGAATTCCAATTAAACGGGTTCGACGAGATGAAACTTTCTCCGCTGCCGTGTACTCCAGTGCCACTGGATGTGATGACATGAAGAATACTTTCGCTGAGATTGTTCCTGCAATAGTTCTGGCCCAATGGTTTCACCATAGAACTACATGTCGAATAAAAGTAAAACAAGTCAACCAGAATGACCACATTTACAGGTACTACTCCGAAATTAACATTCGCTACTTTACCTTTCCCAAAATGTATAAATTTAATGCCCACTTGAGGATTATTAATTTAAAATGATAGATTTTAGATTGCTTCTTGGTTTTCCATGTAAGTGTGCTTGCTATGCATATTGAATGATCCGCCCTGCAGATGGATTGAGTCATAAAAATGTAAATATGCAATAAAACCTGCCTTCGCTATCATAATTTCATCCTTCACATGCTTGTAAAAACGGATGACACAGACATGGTTCTACTGCTGTGTAGATTATTGTACAGATTGAACAGGACTTCTCAACATATTGCGGCGAATGCTTTTCTCTGGGCCTTGCAGAGTAGGATAAAAAAAAGTGCAATTTCAGATTTTTGGTGTTTTATTTGCATGATGCTACCTCCCCAGCTGTGGATTAACATTTTATTTGTTATTTTTAGAAATCAGTTTAAGACAAATTTTTATGTACAAATTTTCATTCTAATATACCGTAAATGTCCTCTATTAAAAAATGGACCTTCGCGATCCGCGCTCAATTAGAGCCCAGCGCTTAATTCGGACCCTGCGTTTAAATAAATAAATTTCAAATCTGAAAGCCGTGGGTTCAAGAAATACTGGATTAAGCAATTCCAAGAGAAACGAAGAATATTTGAGACAGATACAAATCATTCAATTACCACTGTTACTAATGTGTATGTATGCATAACGTTGGACATATCCTTTTTGAACGAATCCGACGTCGGAATGTACAGTGTGATAGTGAGGCAAAGGTGCTATAATTTTACATAATTCCTCCGAATTATAACCAGACCAAGTCTGGTCCACCAAATCCCTTTCACAGAGACATTCCGAAATTTC